>CM076578.1:1984040198-1984344684 GCA_034641835.2 Pinus albicaulis
TAGAGTCATGTACGTCATTGAAAAATATGCTTGGTTTTGGTCCGCCCTTTTCCCTTGATGTCAAAGGGGGAGAGTGACAAGGTGTTTGAATGGTGTCAAGGATGGAGAGAGTGACATAGTGTCATTGTATTCTTAATGTACCTATCTGTTGTGGTAACCAAACACCATTGTGGTTGCCATCAAGTCCAAAGGGGGAGATTGTTGGCAATATAATGCAGAGTGTTGTCCTTGATGGCAACCCACCTTGATGAAGATGATGACAACTTACTTAATGAAGGTGTGCTTGATAGAATATGTTCTTATTGAAGTAAATCTGATGTATCTACAGTGAGTACAGAAGGCAGTGAAGAAAGGAATTCAGATTGTGCTAAATCTATTGTGAAAGAGTATGTCTCAAGGCATACGCGGATCTGTCTAAGGGAAGTTTCGTATGCACGCGGAAAAGAACGTGCAAAGTCGCGTATGGGCTAAAGCGCTCTAAAAGTGCAAAACCAGGGGTGACCACCATGGTATTGACCCATTGTATTGGGTAATGATCCGCCTAATTGACCCCATCCAGGAATACCATCGGAAGAAATGTTGTTTTGGCTCATGGTATTCAAAAAAGGATAAACCTATATAAAGAGATGTAATTCATTATGCAAATCATAAGGGTGGTGCAAGATGTCTGAGCTTGAATGAATACTTCTCTCTGAAGTAGATCTGAATGGAAAGGGTTACACTTGAATGATAAATCTGAGTGTATGATGCACAAATGATGAAGAAGGATCTAGATCTGAAATGTGCTTGTATTTGCTAGATCTGTTTATGGAATGATTAGATCCAAGAAGAGGCGAACATCTGTCTGAAGTGAAGCGTTAAATCTGTGTGAAGTATCTGTTCTGAAGAAATGCAATGACCTAAAATCTCTGAAGAACCATACGCTAGTTCGCCGAAGAGGAAGCGCGTATATACGCGGCTTCGATGAAATAAAAGCGCGTATGCGCAATTAAATTGGTTCTATAATATGTACAGAAGTATACGCTGGTTTGTGTGAATGGAAGTGCGTATATACGCGACATCAATGAAGTGAAAGCGCATATGCAAACTAGGGTTTGCTGAAGTCTGTAGTAAGAAATGACTGATCTATTCTACTGTATTGCTGCTATCTGTATTCTATTGTTCTGAGTTGTCTGCATCAGTTTGGTTGTATGATTGAGCTTAAATGTATGAAGAGGGTCCAGTCTGAAAATATGATGAAACGTGGCCTACAAGTATTGTTCTATTGAAGTTGTTGGATCTAGTGTGAAAATTGATGAAACGTGGTCCAAAGGGGTGCTGAGGGTTGTAGCCTTCAGTCAGGGGGTTGTAGCTCCCTTCCAGGTGAGGCTGGTAAACGAGCGCAGGTGGGTGCCTGCGTGCTGGTAGGAGTCTGCACCAGCACATATGTTGTAAGATGTTTTCTCTATAATAAAATATTGAAGGCTGAGCAACTGCAGAGGTGGTTTTCTCCCGACTTGGGTTTCCACCTAAAAATCCTGGTGTTCATGTGTGATGCTTTGTGTGATGGTTTATTATGTTCTTACTGCACATGTTTACTGTTTATTGAATATGTGATGAATAAATGATGGAATGGTTTAAGTGAAGAATTAATGACATAATTAGTTCTATGTGTATACGCGAGTTTAATAAAGGGTATCCGCGTATATACGCAAGTCTTCTTCAGGAAAGCAGCGTATGGGTTTTGAAGTAAAGAAAAGTAAAAAGTTTTGAATATGCTGTAAATACTTATTCACCCCCCCTCTCAGTATTTTTCCCAACAGGACCTCCAAAAAGTTCTATACCATCCATCTTTTGAAGAAAAAAGGAATTGTTACCAGTAGCAGAATGAATGAGATAAGGGCCTTTCCATAACTTTTCAAACTTTTCGTGTTTTCCCTTAGCTTCTCTCCTTTAATCCCATTTCAAAACTTTGTCACCAATGTTGAAATCACTTGCCTTTGTTCTTTTATCAAACAGCTTCTTGATGTTTTCTTGTACTTGTTGTGCTCTGTTGTAGACCTCCTCTCTGGTTTGCTGTAAATGTACAGTCTATTTTATTCTTCTTGTCATATCATTTTCTTCAGACTGCACTTCCTGGATCAACTTCATGACTGGCACTCTTAGACTGGTTGAAAATATTGCATCTTCTCCATAAACTAGCTGATAGGGAGACATTCCAATTGACTTTTTAGTGGTAAATATGTCTGCCCATAGTGCATGTACTAGCTTGTTGTGCCATGATTTCTTGTTTTCTTCTAGCAACTTCTTGATTTTGTTTACCAAACTCTTGTTTGAGGATTCAGCCAACCCATTACCTTGAGGGTAATAAGTTGTAGAATGACCCAATATAATCTGATATTTATGATAGAAATCTACCATATTTTTGGATCCAAATGCAACAGCATTGTCGGTGATAATCTTCCTAGGACAGCCAAATCTAGACAGGATATGATTTTCAAGGAACCTAATGATAACTAAGTCTGTGGCATTCCTAGAAGGGATGGTTTATATCCATTTGATAAAGTAGTTAGTTGCTGTGAGGATCCATTTATGTTGGGTAGATGAGGTAGGATGGATTTCCCCAATGAAGTCTAGACCCCATTGTTGAAAAGGAGCTTCAACAATGATTGGATGCAAGGGTAAGGGAAGCAGATTTATTTTGCCTTCAAAGATTTGACACTTATGGTAGAAAATTATCATTTTATGGACATCTTGAAAGAGGTTGGGCCAGTAGTAGCTAGCTCTAAGGATTTTATTAGTAGTAGTCTTCCAATAGAGGTGACCTCCACATTCTCCTTCATGAAACTCATGCTTGATCTTATCTGCATCATTCTCAGGAAAACATTTAAGCAATAATCTACTAGCATTTTTCCAATATAAAAATTTATCTAAAATGCAGTAACTTACAGCTTTTAACTTTAAAAATATTGCCTTTGTTTTAGACAAACCAGGAGGGACATTTAAATTAAGTAGCACATACAAAATATCAGCGTACCAGGATGAATTCAGAAAATGATCTTCAATAAGTGGAGTTGCCAACTCCTCCTATTCATCTAATGCATTAAACATATTTATATCAAGAGCTTGAAAGTTGGATTCAGTCATAAGTTTTGCTAGTACTCGACCCTTTATGAGCTTAGTGGGCTTGATTTCTAAGTCATATTCTAATATTACAGCAATCCACTTCCTCTTTTTCCATCTGGATCTTGTGTCAAGATGTCTTTTACTACTGAATGGGGCACAAATGCTATGATGTGTGAGTGTAAAATGTAAACTCTAAAGTCTTTTAAGGCTTTGAAAAAGGCAAAGGCTTGTTTTTCTATTATGTTATACTTCAAAGATGCATTTTTTAATGCCTTGCTGAAAAATTCAATAGGCTGCTCTTGTCCCTTCATGTTTTTTTGTAATAGGACAGCAGTCACTATATGTTCTGATGCAAATGAAAAAATGAAGAAATATTTTGTAAAATCGGGACTGATCAGAACTGGTGTTTTGGTAAGTGCTTGTTTTACTAGTTCAAAGGATTTCTTTGCTTCTAAGGTCCATTTAACTCCTCCTTCTCTTTTAAGCATATTTTTCATGTTCTAAGGAGTTCAGCTAGGTTGGGTATGAACCTTCTCAAGAAATTAATCTTCTCAATGAAAGATTGAGGTTCCGGTATGTTTCTAGGATGATTGATTTGAAATATTCCTTCAATCCTATTTGGGTCTATCTGTATTTCCTCTTCAGATATGATATGACCAAGAAGTTTTCCTTCTTGGAGACCAAATAATTTTTTCTTTGGGTTTAAGGATAAACCATATTTTTTTCATTTCTCAAAGACTTTTCTTAGGTGTATTAGGTGTTCTTCATCTGTTTGGGAATAAACTGATATGTCATCCAAGTAAATCACAATGAAGTAACCTATTTCTTCTGAGAATGCAATATCCATGGCTCCCTGGAATGTATCACCGGAATTCATTAAACCAAAAGGCATTTTCACATACATGAAAGTACCCCAGGGAGTAGTAAAGGTTGTTTTAAGTTGATCATCAGGGTGTACCAAAACTTGGTTGTATCCTGAGAAGCCATCTAACAAAGAAATTCTTCTAGAACCTACTATCCTTTGAAAGATATGATCCATTTTGGGCAAGGGATAGTTGTCCTTTAGGGAGGCTTTATTTAAGTTTCTGAAATCAATATAAAGCCTTATTTCTCTTGTTTTATTTTTAACAGATACAAGATTGGATACCCATTCTGAGTATCTGACAGGGACTATAATTCCAGCATCATACATTTTTTTAATTTCTTTCTCTACCAGAGGTAATTGAACAGGGTTGATTCTGCGAAATTTTTGTCTATAAGGCTTCTGGTTCTCTTTGAAGGGTATCTTATGTTGAATTATTTCTATATCATATGAATGTAAGTCTTCATAACTCCATGAAAACACATTAGAAAATTCTCTAAACAGCTCAAGATATTTCAATTTGATGTGAGTTGGCAGTGTTTTGGATAATTTGATCATTTTAGGCTTTGATTCACTGTCTATATTGCATTCTTCAACATCAGTTTTAGTGGGTTCTATTTTTGGCATTTTTGCAACAACATTAAAGTCAAACAATTCCTCTAGAGGCTAGTCCTTTTGACAAATTTTTATTGAAAGACTGCAGCTCTTCTAGGTCTTCTTCTGCTGAATCTATGTATTTTTCCGTTTTATGTTTGGGTTCATTGGTTAACAGATTTATATCAACAATCTCTGGAGTTTCTTCTTCTTTAAAAGGTGGTTTTTCCTCAGTAGGATAGTCTTCTTCATACTCTGAATTTGAATTTGGAATTTCAAATTCATTTGTGGACTCTAGGAAGTCTTCTATTTGTTTTTCTCCTTCAAAAATTTACCAGTATTTCTCATTTTTGGGACTGCTGGTCCATATTTAACTTGGACTGTGTATTTTTTTCTTTCATAAGGTTTTTGACAGGTACTAGCAGCAAAGGCTAATCCATTGGCAAGAATGTTTTGGTTTCTAGGGACAAAAGTGAGTTGGAATTCAGCAAAGGATTTTAATAGGTCCATGACATCATCTCTATAGGCTCTTAGTCTGAGTTTTTTGGCAGTATATTCCCCATTTACTTGCCTAATTATCAATTCTGAATCCCCATGAATTCTTATCCTCTTGGCTCCTAGTTTTCTTAGCAAGTGTAGTCCTAAGAGGAGTGCTTCATACTCTGCTATTTTTTTGGTGTAGTGAAAGTTTAATCTATATGAATGACCTTCAGCATGGTTATTTGTTGTATTATGCACCCATATGCATGTCCTTGCACCATTTTTAGTACAATACCCATCAAAACTCATACTCCAAAGAGGAATGCCTTCAGATTTATCATTAATTTGCTTTTTTTCCTTTCCGTTCGGTTTGTTGTAGCTGCCACTGTGTTGTTTCTTTAGGTCTGTACTATGTTTGTTTTTATCTTATTCCCCAAGATTTTTAATGTGTTGAGGATTTTTTCTTTGATTATCATGATTGGCACTATGTTGATGGTTGTTTTGATGTTCAAGCCCCTTAATTTTTTTGCTATGATTTTCTGAATTAGCAAACTGTTCTGGGGATTTCTCCTTGTTCTCCTCTCCTTCTATAGTTGCCACTATATTGGTGGATGTTTCATTTTCTAATCCTTACTCATTAGAAATCTCATCATTGTAAAGAATGAATGAGTCGAGGTCAATATGTATAGAGTAAAGAGGAGAGTTTTCTGGTCTTTCTTGCCTACTCACCATGTATTTCATGTGTGTTTCCCTATAAAGTCTTCTAGGTTCACTAAAGACAAGGATGGTAGCATAAGTCATATCCATTTTCATTGTGCCTTGCAACTTAGCACCCCAAGATCTTGAAAGAAGCATACCATATTTGGGAGGTATATCAGCCACTACAGTGTCCATCACTAAGATTTTGGTTGGGATCTGTGCTAAGTTGACACATAGATCTTTTATTAGGCCTAGGCATTTGACTCTGCTGGAATCAAAGGAGTATAAATATTTGTAAGGTCTAGTTACCTTAAGGCCTAATCTTTTCATTATTACTTTGGGCATGAGGTTATGTGATGCTCCTGAGTCAAGCATGGCATTATGCAAAATGTTGTCATGGATATTAAGACTAACATAAAATGGAGGGACTGCTCCCCCTTGAAATTTTCCTTCAATTTTTGGCCCAAATAGGAGCTCAGGTTTGTCATCATTCAGATTGACAGAATCATTGTGATCTCCTTTGTTCAAATATTTTAATAATTGGGACCTATACACATCTTGAGTGACTAATTCAGTGAGAGGGATAGAGATTTTAATCTTGGCAATTTCACTCTCTATACTGAAAGGAGTCTGAGTTTTGGAAGTGTTTAATTCAACGTTTTTAGTCACTGTTTTATCAGCAAAATCAGCTTGCTGATTTTTATTATTTACAACAATTAAAATGAATTTTTCAGGAGAATTAGCAGAGGTGCTAGTGCTGCTAGGGTCACCACTATGTTTTTCCTGAGTTTAAGTGTTTTTTCCCTTGTGTTTATTAGAACTTTCAGCCACTATGTTATGTGTTTGTGTTGTATCTTTGGATTTGTTTACAGGTCTTTTTTTAGTAGAATTTTCAGAGGTCTTCTTCTTGAGAGTGTCTTGGTTCTTTTTACTTCTCAAGTCATATTGTTTGTGTACTTCGATTATGGCATTTTCAAAGCCTAGTTTGTAATCTTCATTTTCAAGGCTTGCTTCCTCATATGGTATGTATGTGACTTGTTCTTCTTCATTGAGGAAAACAATATCCTCATTGTTTACTCCAAACATGTTCATGTGATTTTCTTCTATTTCTTCTATTATTCCTTCATCTTGATCAACATAATTTTCTTGAAAAGGGGGTCTGATTTGTTGATCAGAATCCCTTTGTCTGTTTTGAGGTGGATTTATCCTAAAGTTCTGATTTTGATTTTGGGACTGATTTCTATTTTCAGAGGCAGTTTGATTTTCTCTAGAATAAGCTCTCTCATTTACATTCATCCTCTCCATCATCTTTTCCATGGTTTTTACTAAGTTATCAAGTTTTGTGTCAAATGTGTAGGGTGCAACTTCATCCCTATATGATACCCTCTTCTCAGTCTTCATTCTAGGTCTTTTGGAAATTAGATTTGACTCAACACTAACTGCCCCTCTCTGCATATCTTCTAAGGTGAGGGGTTATCTTTCTCTTAGTTGGTAAGCCATTTTAGGGTCAAATCCATTAGGGAATTTCATTAGAGCTAGGCCTTGTGGAGGTTTCATATGGATAGGTAGGGAATTGTACACACTATTGAATCTAGTGTAGTACTCTTGAACACCCTCTCCAGCATTCCTCTTAATGTTCTCATATTCTGATAGAATTTGAAGAGGGTTCTTTTTTACTTCCCATTTATTTAAAAATAATTGATGGAAGGCAGGGAGGTCATTTATACTATTAGGGGATAAGTTTTTAAACCATTTTCTTACTTATCCCCCTAAACTTTGAGCAAACATCCTAAGTTTAACCGTTTCATCATCTATTTCTTGTCTATCAAAGTAGTCATCCATTTTTTCCACATGTTTTTGAGCTGTAGTAGAATTACTGGCATCATATAATGGAATCTTAGACTGATAGTCTTGTGGTAGAGCAGGTAAAGGTAAAGGAAGGACTAAGGGAGCATACCATGTTGCCATGATATGAGGTTGTGGAAAGAATGGGGGGTTTACAAGTGGAGGATTTGTGATAGGAGGTTGATGATGAGCTGAGGTGGTTAGAACCGTGGATGTGTGGGTGAGTGGAACAGAAGAACTAGGACCAGCTAAGTATTGTTGAGCAGATTTAGGATGAGAGAAGCCAAAGTTATGGATGAAATGAAGATCAGGTGGATTGGATGGGGAGGCTCCTCTACTGCTAGTTTGTTGTAAATCTTCAAGCTCAAAGTATATCTGATCTATACCACTTAGTGACTTGGTTCTAGATGAGTTTCTTATGAAAGGTAAGTCAACTTCGGTATCCTGCAGAGCTGTAAGATTTTTAGGGACAGAGTTTGCTCTGCGAATTGTTCTGAAAATAGTTGGCTCTTTATGTGTAGGAGACTTCCTAAGGATGCTTTCTGGATTGTCAACTATTTCAGGAGGATTTGGGTCAGGATAGGCTCTAGTATAAATTTTTTTATAAGCTAGGATTTAGACCCAATGATGAAAAAATTTTAGTCAAGTATGACAGTATTTAGAAGGCAAACTATTCTGGTAAGAAAACTTTATCCTCTATGTTCTCTTAACTAGATTTGTCTGATGTTATGATAAAATAAGCTTCCCAATGGAGTCTTTGGAATACAAATGGGATCAGCAGGCCTACTGAAAACCAGTGGAGTCACCAGGTGGAAGATTTTTACTTGTTTATGGTTGATTTTTGTCCACCAAAAAAAATCAGAAACCTTTCTTGGGCAACATTTTATTTATCAAGTTTGAATGAGGTTTTATGAGTTTAGAGTTTGTCTGCAAATTTTTAAAACTTAAATATCCCCAATATGGTTGCCACTATGTTGGCTCCATATGATTTGCAAGAAAGGAAAGACCAAATAATGCAAGGGCCACATCAGAACCACTTTGGAATCCTAGGACCTAGCCTTCCTGGATTCAGAGAGGGGTCTCTCTTTTAAATACTAACCAAAGGATAGGGCTAACCATAGACTTCCTTGATTTAGACTCTACTTAGCATGCATTTGAAAAAATCATTCAAGAATAACATCTCAAGTTGTACTCAGAAGGATATGGGCTTACCAACATTCCCTGGTTAGACTATATTGAATCATTCTTAAAACAACAAGCTAGATAAACCTAGAGGGAAATTAAGGTTCCTCTAAACATACCTTAGTAGAAGAAAACATAAAGATAAAGATTTTAGGTAGAAATAGGGTACTTTTAAGAGTAAATCCTAATCTAAATTTTATGTTCTTTATCAAATAAAATGGACAGTTTGTAAAAAAAAGGAGAAACAAATATAGTGAGGAATAACATCACCATTAACATAGACCAGGATCCCATGAATCAGCTTGTATTATTGATGTTCAAACTAGTTACATACTTCAAGTCCAGTAGGTCTTTACAGCTTAAAACTTCTCTTCTCAGCCTAGTATTCTTCAACTACTCAGCAGCACTTTAACAGCTTCAGCAACTATCTTACACTTCAATAATAATCCAACCAACAACTTATAATGAGCTCCTCATACAGTATTTATAGATAAATGAGGAGTTGGAGTGAAAGAAAGGGTCTCTAATTGCTCATAAATGACAGAGTTTAATGTTTTGACCTTTGAGACCATGCAAGGCCCAAGGTAAAATGTATTTAAGTCTAACTCTGCATTACATTACCTCTTTGAACTACCTAGTTTCTTTTGTTGACTTTTAGGTTTTTTTAGGTCAGCAAAACTATCAGAAAGTGGAAAGGTTATCAGGCGGTGTTGAATGGTGAGGATATATGGGAGATGTTGAATCGATGAGATTGACGGCTGAGATCTCACCTAGAAAAACGTAATGCGAAGAAGTGAAAT
The DNA here is from genome assembly GCA_034641835.2 of Pinus albicaulis. Taxonomy (NCBI): domain Eukaryota; kingdom Viridiplantae; phylum Streptophyta; class Pinopsida; order Pinales; family Pinaceae; genus Pinus; species Pinus albicaulis. The sequence goes on from CM076578.1 coordinate 1,984,049,766, forward strand.
AACGGCACAAGGAGGTTTGAACAAGGCGAGGAAAGGGTTAAGTGGAGAAAGGGAATGACCAAGGGTGGAAAGGAAGAAGGGCCGAGGCTTGGCCAATGGTCGCAGGTTTCGGTCTTATGAGGAGAAGGGGTAGAGTGCTTAAGCCCGCAGTGACTTAAGGTCTGCTTTTGATAAAAGGTTGGAAATAGGCCTAAAAAGTGGGTTTTTTAGCCTTTTTTGATGTTTCGATAGGGATAAAAAGAGGGTTTTTAAACCATAAAAATAAGTTTTATAAGGTTTAAAGGGTTTTTTAGAAGAAATGAGGAAAAATCAAGAGGAAAATGGGCCTTTTTTTGAAAGAAGAAAGGGTTGTTGGGATAGGTGAAATAATGAGTGAAATAGAGGGATTTTTTGGGGGAATTTATGAAGGTGAACTGGTGGAAGTGGGGCTTGAAAACAGTCTTCTTGTGATAACAGCAGGGCTACTTAAAGGAATTTGATGAGGATTTCAATGGAGTGTTTTCTGAAAATAATGAACACAGTGGGCTTTCAAGAACTCACAAAGTTTTCATAAAAAATTGTTTCTTGAAAGCCTAAAAATATTTTTAGCCATCATGATATATAACAGAATTTATATATGGCTAACAGAGTTCATTAGGAAAAGTTTAAATGTTGATCAAGTACACTTTGTGCCTATGAAGAAAGGTCATATGTTTAAATTACCAATGACTGTTAGTCCTTTTATAGTTAATATGAGACAAGCAATTAATGAAGTCACTAAGATGTTAGATGAAATGCACCTACTTGTAGGAGAGAAGTGGGCTTATGACCCTCACAGTGTGATTTCTAATAGGAGAATTGAAAATGGGTATTTAGCATTCGTTCGTGAGAACAAACTTGATATAGAAAAAATGGCAAGTAAAGGTGTTGCAAGTTCAATTAGCTCAAATTTTCATGACTCCTGTTATATCAGAAAAGTCAAATAAGAGAGGTAAAGAGGAAGTGATTGATTCAGAGGAGGAAGAACAGAGGACTGAGAAGAGAACAAAGTCCAATGAAGATTTTGTAGATTCTCAACCTAGTTTCTCATTACAATTGGGAGATGAGAAAAATGTTTCTGCTTCACCTAGGAGACATGAAATCACTCAGGAACAAGTGCCCTTAATCAAACAAATGTTTGCCCAGATTTCATAAAGAAATCAGAAGATCAAGGCAAGCATGGAGGCTCAAGCTGAGTACCAGATAGCCCTATATCAAACAAGACTTCTAACTGCAATGGACCTTGAAAAGGATCAATTCAAGATTTCCCTTTCACATCCCTCTGATATGTTTATTGGTTCATCCAATAATTTTAATTCTGTGCATTTGACTGTAGATGTGAAGAAAATTCCATTGCTTGAAAAAGTAAATTTACATATGCGAACAGGTCAACTGATTGTGAATGACCTAACTAAAACTAATGCAATGGAACTGAAGGCTGAAAATATGCTTGGAAAAGTGATCAAGCAGTTGAAGTTAGAGAAAGCCAATTCCAGGGCTTTGACAATCCAAAATTAGGAACTCAAAAAGATTATAGTGAATATTGGAGTAGATCCCAATGACAGGTCTACTGTACAGAAACTTCTGCAAAGTGCTGAATCAGAAATCTCTGTACTAAAGAAAAATTTGAAATTTCCTACAGGAGAACACTTCATGGCAGCAGAGGTTGCAGAGATAGAAAATGAGAAAGAAAAAATTCTTCAACAACTCTTGAAAAAGGAAGAAGAAATCCTTAAGTTAAAGAAAACTGCATTGTCCTTGCAAAATCATATTGAATCTCATACATGCACTTGTGTTTTTCCATCAGGTAATGAAGATCCATTAGCACAAATATCTCAATTAACTTTTGAATTGCAGATGGCAGAGAGATCGAAAAAGGACACAAGCTAATTTAGAAACAGCAACAAAGATCATACAAGCCACAGAGGGAGAAGTCAATAAATACAAAATGGATTACCAAACTGCTGATGCTGAGATTAAAAATCTCAAAGAAAAATTGAAGGGAAATATATCCTTAATATAGGCTAAGGATATCATCCGGAATGATATTATTGTAGAAATGAAGACAATATGGGATTTTTTGACTGTTGTTGCAGAAGGAAAAAATATTATCAAGGAGTTTGAAGAGCAAGTCATGGTAGACAAGCAGAAGAAAATTAATAGATCCATTTGGGCAAGAAAGTTTATTAATTTCATTGATTCCAAAATAGACCAGGAGTTGGAAGAAAATGAAATTAAAGAAAGGATTTTATTTGCTGTGGAAATTAATAAAATGATTGTAAAAAATGATTGCAGGAAGTCTATATAAAAGAAGCTGATTGAGCTTAAGGAAGCAGTGAACCAGTTTGATAAATTATTTGAGAAAATAGCAAGAGCAGGTTTGCCATCATGTTGGGGTCTTGGAGGTGGTATGTTATCATGGAATTCTTATGAACCCTTACTAGTGTTGGCAAAAAGTAAGGTAGACAGTACTCATGAAAAGACTCAGGTTCTCAAAGGAGCAATAATGATCAATTTCCTTCAAAGACATTTTCAGCTGCTATGGTTAGCGAAATATTTATTTGCAGAAAGACCATCTTTCAACAGAATCACTACTTTCAGATTGGAGTATCACAAGCTGGTTCATTCACCCAAGAAAAACATCGAGATATGGAAGAAATGCGGAGCATGGATGACAGATTTACCAAAGGACCCCTTGACTTCAAAGAAGGATAAACCAGCCAGTCAGGGAAATGTAGCAACATCGTCATCAATTCACATTTAGCATATAGATTAGGATTTTAATTTCATGTTATTTTCCTCTTTTAAAGAGAATGTAATTGTAATAAGACATTTTGAGGACATGTAATAGATAGTTGACGAAGTCCTAAGTAGTTGAAGTAGTTAAAATCAGTTACAGAAGTTACAAACTACTTTATATTGTATTTAATGAGATGGAAAAGAAAGAGAAGGGTTCCGAGTTTTGGACCTTCAGACTGTAATTTTGGTACTTAGATTTCAAACGATTAATTAATGAAAAGCAAGTTTCTGGGATTTGTTGATGTTGATGTGTCTTCTAATTTACATTGTGTACTTTCAATCTCTGAATAAAATGAAGTAATTAAGTTGGATGTCTCTTTTTACTGGTGTGAATAAGAGTTAAAATCCTTAGTAGGCGCTCCTTCATTTTAACTATTTATTTCTTATAATTCTTCTTGAGTTTGAGGTGATAAATTCTGTACAATAGCATATCAATTTGGGCTTCTTTCTTTCATGTTCTTCTAATCATTCCATTCTATATCAACAGATAATAGTATTGTGGGACATTCATTGTACTTGATCTTTGAGGGTTTTATGATAAATATTTGAAGGTGATTAAACAAAGAACAATATTCCTGTGACATAATTATAAAAATGTCTTAAGTACGGATTCCTTATCATAGCTAAGGGATTGTCTCTTGAGGTACAAGAATCCTGAAGAGGCGAGGTTTAAGCGGATGGTACAATAATTCATAGATATCAACCAAAATGTAAACCTCCTCATGGAAGAATTGAATAAAAATCTAGGGATATTTGGAGACGACAGGGGTTCGAATGCAGAGGAAAAATCAGGACGAGGATCAAAATATCGGTGAGAAAAAGATAACTAGTCGAAGAAATAACCTGAAAAAGATCAACCCAGTTCGAATCTCGTGAACCAGTCACAATCCTTGTTTAAAATGTAAGCAATTGATATCAAGCCATACAATGATAATATCAATGCTTTTAAGATGAACAATTGGTTACAACAATTGGAAGTTTATTTCAATGTCCATCAGATTGAAGAACGAAAAAAATATCATTTGTGTGATTGAACTTGGATGATCATGTATCTACTTAGTGGGAGAGCTAGACGAAAACCCTGAGGTTGGAGGGAGAACCTCCAGTGAATTAGTGGGAAGAGTTCAAAACCGTCATTAAGTCACAATTTTATCCCATTGGATACGTGGAGGACTAGTGGATCTAGTGGAATTACTTCAGGCCAGAGCATGCAAGAGTACACCATGGAATTCATAAATATGGCTATAATGTTAGGTATCTCTCCCAAGAACCCAGATGTACTCCTCAAATATTTGGGGGGCTTACACCACCATCTGTGTGACCAAGCGATGTTGTTTAATCCCAAATCGATGGATGAGGCTTGTGTACAGGAACAATACTTGGAGAACATAGGATTGAAGAGGGCACAATCGAGTGGATCGAAGAAAAAGGAGCAACAAGACACTTCTAAGGAGGGGAAGAAGAAGTAAAAAGGGAAAAAAATAAAAAGACAGCAGACACAACACCCTAGTGTAAAGATCCTAGCAACCATTGCAACATTTATGGCCATACAAGAGAGAAGTGTTGGAAATTTCATCTAGATTTAAACCTGAAGAACAAGAAGAAATATAATAAGAAGAAGAATATCATGGCCACAGATTCGAGCAACCAAATTGAAAGCATCTCAAATGTGGATGAAAATATTGTTTGTACATCAGTGTAGAAGGAGGTGAATCTAAGTAGCCTTAAATAATAGGAAGAGAAAGAAATGGCCAAACTCTTCCATATAAATATACAGTTCAAGAAGACAAAGATTGATGCTCTGTTTGACTCATGATCGGAGTAGAATCACATTGTAGAAGAGTTGGTCAAGAAGTTGGGGCTGGAAGTTCATAATCATCCAAACCCATATCCACTAGGATTGGTAATAATAATGCAAATATAAAGGTAACAAAACAGTGAAAAACTAGATTTTTTATGAGCGTTGATTATATTAATGAAGTAGATCTAGATGTGGTTCCCCTTGATGTATGTGGAGTCCTCTCTGGGAGTCCATACATGTACATGCGAGATGAAATATTAATGAGTAGATCCAATAAGTACCAGGTATTAAAGAATGGAAATAATTTCTTCATCAACGCGCACAAAGGAAAGTCAAAAATTTCATTGGTAAGTGCCAACAAAGCCAAGAAATTGATTAGTTCCAACAAAAAGTATGTTTTATTATTTTTAAGAGAAATTCAGTCTAAAGACTGTTCCTTTGGTCTTGTTGTAATCCTCAGCCTCTTGTTTTGTGACAACACCCTCGACCTATTTCAAGATTTCCTACGACTTTCTAGAACTCTTTTAGTTCTATGGCATATGGCCCTATTCTTCTCTTTCCAAACCAAAAAACAAACGCAACTCCTTGCTACAAGTATAACCTTAACTCAACCTCCTCTAGTAGACTATGACTCCTCTAGATTTTCTTGGCTAATTCCTTTTAGCCTTGTCTCTCACAAGTGAATTCCTTCTCACTTGTGCCATTAGCCTCTCCTTTGGCTCATATTTATACTAGTTAAAGGGGAAGGGTTGTGTCTCTTAGCTTTGCTGGAAAACCTAAGCCATAAGACTCAAAATTAAATTAAGTTTATTTTAATTAATTTTCTTAGGTTTAAAGCTCACCCCTTTGGGTCGAGAACTACAAAATAAAAACCAAAAGGAGTTTTCCACTAGGAAATACCTTCCGAGCTACCAAATTTCAAGACTCCCTCTTAATGAGTAAAGTATTTCCACTACTACCTAGAAGTAGCCCTACCTCTGAATATGATCTACAACCACTTCCTTTTGAAAGATCTGGATCTTTGAAGACACCATCCTCGTAGAAATATCTAGCTCCATAACTTTCCTTGCATGTGGCATGTCTTAATTATATGATCGTGACTTTCCTTAAATGGTGCATGGCTTTCCTTACATGCACCATGAATTTCCCTTCCTACACCATGAGTTTCTTGGATAGTCAACGATACTGAATCTGAGATACACAACCGTATTATGCTCTGAAAATGCATTCTTCTAGCTTGAGTTCTTGTTTCTTGTCTTCTTTGTGGCTTTAAAGGCTATTTCTTTATCTGAGTTTCCACCTTTTGTATCTATTCTCATTTCGTATGTTGTAAGAGTGCTACATAATTCTTCCATTGTAATATTGGTCAAGTCCTTGGTTTCTTCTATGATAAATACATTGGGATTGTATTTCAAGGGAAGTGATCTCAAGACCTTTTGTACAATTAAGGGATATTTAAATCATTCTCCTAATCCTATGATGGAGTTGAAAACTTCATCTACTCTAAGCAAATAGGTCACAATGCCTTCATTTTCATCCATTTTTCAGGTTTTTAAATTAAGCTCTGTATTTTTGAAGTTTGACCTGCTTGACCTTGTCATCACCTTCATATAGAGTTTTAAGTTTATCCCAAACTTCTTTTCTTGTGGTGTAGGAAATCACCTTGGACTTCATGGTTCTTTGCAATCCACCTGTGATGGCATGAAGAGATTTTGAATTACAGTTGAACAACTTATTCTCGTCTAGTTCAGTTGGAGGATTTTTAGGAACTTTGTATCCATTTACAATGGAGAGCCAAACATCCACTCATAATTCCGTCAAGTGGGTCTCCATGCAACTGATCCATAGTTGATAACCATTTCCATCAAACACTGTAATTTTCATTGAAGAGATGCCTTCCTTATCATCCATATTCATTCATGTTCTTCCCTCCAGTGATTATATTGTTGGAGGGTAACCTGTTTTGATACCAGGTCTTGAAAATACTTGTGGGGGGGGGAGTGATTCAATATTTCACTTTTCTTTACAATTTAGTATCAAAAGAAATAACCAATAACATCACACACACACACACACACATATTGTTTATTGCTTTTGATACTAAATTGTAAAGAAAAGTGAAATATACGGAAGCTACAACTTCCTTCACTAGCATGACCCTATTGCCCTATATAATAAAAGATAAAATAAAATCCTTTTGGGGTCTCGAACTAGGGAGAATGGCCCAATTATAACAACTTTAGTTTTGTCCCTCAGTCATATCCAATATACAATATGTAGACAATTCAACAATAAAATGCATACCTTAGATCATGAATACAAATGCCCTTACTTTGCCTTGATTTGATTTACAAGTCCTTCAAGGTTTTCTCTAGCTCCAAAACTATGTCAAGCCTAATCCACAACTTCATCGGGGGAGGGGTACTTTAAGGCTTCTCCAAAAACTACTTCAAAACTTCTACAAACATATATCAAAGTTTGCTACAAGACGAATACACAACTCTTCTCAAAGGATTGATTAAGACTTCTTGTATCAATGTCCTTGAAATTGTATTAGACTCATCCTTAAGCTAAAGGTTAGACCATCAGAAATATGCATTTGGACCTTTCTTTAACATGTCCTTAAATTAGTTGTGAAAACTTATAAATGAATGCCTGAATCATGACCTCCAACAAGTCTTGGATTTTCTTTAAACACCCTGAGATACTCTTAGAACAATAGGTCGAAAGGCTGAAGAGATATATCAAATCCCAACCCTAGAACAAAGATATATCCTAAGGAAGGGGGGAGCCAAAAATTTGTCCTCTAATATAGCCATAGAAGAGGCCTCGAGAGTCTACTTCACAGGTTCGAATAAGGCCTCTTGAAGGAATAATTTGAGTTTGTCACGAGGGATTTAGACCTATAATAAGAAACATCTGCCTCAAAACATTCCTCCCTGCAACAAGGAACTGTTGTCTCAGAATGAGTCAAACCTATGATAAGAAATATCTACCTCAGATGAATTCAAATTTGTGCATTCAAAGCCTCAAAGGTATGCTTTCCATTTTTATCATTATGAACTCCACGATTGGGTAATATATATTGTTGTGGAGGAAGCCTTAAATTGGGGCTGAACAAACGTCAGCTTTTGATGGAACAAACCTATGATTTTTTCCACACAGACATATAAAATATTTCCCAAAGAAAATTCTATCAAGACTACCTACAAGAAGGAATTTTGAACACTTAAAAAAAAGATTTTTTTGCATTTCATAGGCTCTCCTTTCAGGGCTGATTAGGACACAAGATTTTGGGCTAATTAAATTATGATTTTGACCTTCTTTAGGGGCAACAATGAATTTTTGAGGTCATAATCCTTCGGGGCAAAAATTTTGGTGCTAAACCCATATTTGGGGCATCACCCTTCAAAAATTAATATATCTCAAACCAAGAGGACCCTTAGGGCATGCCACCTATCAAACAAACTGGCTTGACAAGGGCTACCAATCTAGAGTATCCATGTATCCAAAATATGCATGCAGATCATCAAACAAATGTTGGCCCATTCGCCCTTTGAAATCAATGAAAAAATCTTCCAACAAATCTACCATGAGTAATTTAATCGCAGGAAAAATTTGAATCATTTTACAAGAAACTAGTTAGGGAAATAAATAAAAGAATTCTATGTAAATACATAATTAACAAAAAAAAATAAAAAAATTAAAGAAGCTATCTACATTACATAACATTTTGTTCTATTGGAGCAGGGTTTACCTCCATATAAAAAAGTACTAACATGATTCTATATCAACACTCTATACATCTACAATAAAAATTAATTAAATGAATTATGCTACAATATAAATGAGTTAATTCACTACTAAACAATAAATTAAAGTTTATAATACTAAAATCTAAATTAGAATGAAAAATCCATAAAAACATAATTTAATTCATCATAATATGGACTTGTTCTCTAAGAGTCGTCTCCATGGAATGAAAGATGACCTCTTTTTATACATAAGTTTTGTTCAAAAGTAAAATAACCAATAAATGAGATTCACAAGTTTCTCATGTGGTTCACTAAAAATTAGCAAACAATTAACAACACATGCATAGTTTGAAAATATTGATTAACAACTCAATTAATCATATCTTACAATTCTAAATTTATTTCCATATCCAAGTTGGTCAATGATATTCCAAATTCGTGACATAACTTGGTGGTTACAAATTGATCCAAATTGAAATAGTGGAACAACAATTGTGAACCATCATCAACTCAATCAACTCAAGGTTCTGATGGCTTGTGTTTCGAGTGTCAACTCACAATTCTAATGTTGGCTCATGGATACAGTGTTGCAACATTGGTTTATGGAGTATCTTGTAGCATTGATATTGTTCATGTTGCACCATCGTATTGTGGCAACTTGCTTCAGCAGCAAGTTGCATTGTTATGCTTTATTGTATTGCAAGAATCACGTTGTGGCATCAGTTTTGTGGTGCTCACACCTTGGCCATATTGCAACAACTATGTCATGACCATGTCGCAACAATTCTGACCGGCATACACTCTATGGCAACATTGCAAACTACATAGCACATTCTTTGCACATTAACTCAAATATAAATGCAAATATGATATTTTTCCAATGTTTAATCATAAATTCAAGTATACTAAGAAATTGCAATGGAAAACACTGTCTAAATCCCACATATAAGTATTAGAATGAACTAATATAATGCAAAAAAAAAAATGCATGTTGGATCTTCATATAAATATTAACAAAAACAATCCAATTATACCTTCAATTTCATGTTTATGTTGTACTGTATGCCCCTCTTAAAGTATTTTTTTTTCTTGGCTGCTGCCATAGAATTGAACTTACAAACATAAAGAACATGTTGTTTTGATTTAAAATTCAACTTAGATAGAAAAACTCTCCCATTCATAAAAAAAACTACATGATTCATTAATAGATCATTAATGGAAAAATGTACCAAAAATAACTTCAACTTTTTTCATCAAAATAAAGATAATTGAACTTACAAACTTAAAAGACATGTTGTTTTTTATTTAAAATTCAACTTCCATAGAAAAACTCTCCAATTTATAACAAAACTACATAATTCATTAATAAAAACCAAAAGATAACTTCAACTATTTTCATCAAAATAAAATTATATTTTTTTAAAAATGATATACATCAATAAACCTATTTTATTATATATATATATATATATATATATATATATATATATATATATATATAGAATTATCAAACTACCTATTATATATATTACTTTGATGAAGTTGAACTACCTATTATATATATTACTTTGATGAAGTTGAACTACAAATATTGTATGATATGTTATTCCAAAATTACTCCCTTAAAAAAATTATAAACTCCATTATAATTAATGATTTTTTTCTATTTAACATTGCATTTAACTAATAAAAACACAATATAGTAAATAAATAATAAACCTTTCCCAACTTACTTTTTAAATTAAAATATATAAACAATCAAATATAATATTCTAACAAAAATTTTTAAAAATCTAAACTTCTACACCGGTTTTATTTTAACTTAACACAATACAATATAATCAATCACAATCATATTGAAATTCACTTTAAATTAAATATAAATTAAATATATCCATTATCATTGATTATATAGTAGTCCGTTAAGAAACTAAAAAATATAAAAGCATGCTTATGCTTAGCTTTCAAAAAAAATAAAATAGGTAAGATATACACGTAATCATTTATATAACTAACGGGTGATATTTTAATAAAAGATACTGAGTGATGTTTCTTGGTCTTATCCTCTTAGCATTTTACAAAGAAATTTAGCTTATCCATTCATTAAAAAAAATAAAGGCAATTATATCCCAAAAATACACATGACACAGGATGGGCATCATGACCTCCAACAAGTCTTGGATTTTCTTTAAACACCCTGAGATACTCTTAGAACAATAGGTCGAAAGGCTGAAGAGATATATCAAATCCCAACCCTAGAACAAAGATATATCCTAAGGAAGGGGGGAGCCAAAAATTTGGCCTCTAATATAGCCATAGAAGAGGCCTTGAGAGTCTACTTCACAGGTTCGAATAAGGCCTCTTGAAGGGATAATTTGAGTCTGTCACGAGGGATTTAGACCTATAATAAGAAACATCTGCCTCAAAACATTCCTACCTGCAACAAGGAACTTCTGTCTTAGAATGAGTCAAACCTATGATAAGAAATATCTGCCTCAGATGAATTCAAATTTGTGCATTCAAAGCCTCAAAGGGGATGCTTTCCATTTTTATCATTATGAACTCCACGATTGGGTAATATATATTGTTGTGGAGGAAGCCTTAAATTGGGGCTGAACAAACGTCAGCTTTTGATGGAACAAACCTATGATTTTTTCCACACAGACATATAAAATATTTCCCAAAGAAAATTCTATCAAGACGACCTACAAGAAGGTATTTTGAACACTTAAAAAAATATTTTTTTTGCATTTCATAGGCTCTCCTTTCAGGGCTGATTGGGACACAAGATTTTGGGCTAATTAAATTATGATTTTGACCTTCTTTAGGGGCAAAAATGAATTTTTGAGGTCATAATCCTTTGGGGCTAAAATTTTGGTGCTAAACCCATATTTGGGGCATCACCCTTCAAAAATTAATATATCTCAAACCAAGAGGACCCTTAGGGCATGCCACCTATCAAACAAACTGGCTTGACAAGGGCTACCAATCTAGAGTATCCGTGCATCCAAAATATGCATGCAGATCATCAAACAAATGTTGGCCCATTCGCCCTTTAACATCAATGAAAAAATCTTCCAACAAATCTACCATGAGTAATTTAATCGTAGGAAAATTTTGAATCATATAACAAGAAACTAGTTAGGGAAATAAATAAAAGAATTCTATGTAAATACATAATTAACAAAAAAAAATAAAAAAAAAATTAAAGAAGCTATCTACATTACATAACATTTTGTTCTATTGGAGCAGGCTTTACCTCCATATAAAAAAGTACTAACATGATTCTATATCAACACTCTATACATCTACAATAAAAATTAATTAAATGAATTATGCTACAATATAAATGAGTTAATTCACTACTAAACAATAAATTAACGTTTATAATACTAAAATCTAAATTAGAATAAAAAATCCATAAAAACATAATTTAATTCATCATAATATGGACTTGTTCTCTAAGAGTCCTCTCCATGGAATGAAAGATGACCTCTTTTTATACATAAGTTTTCTTCAAAAGTAAAATAACCAATAAATGAGATTCACAAGTTTCTCATGTGGTTCACTAAAAATTAGCAAACAATTAACAACACATGCATAGTTTGAAAATATTGATTAACAACTCAATTAATCATATCTTACAATTCTAAATTTATTTCCATATCCAAGTTGGTCAATGATATTCCAATTTCGTGACATAACTTGGTGGTTACAAATTGATCCAAATTGAAATAGTGGAACAACAATTGTGAACCATCATCAACTCAATCAACTCAAGGTTCTGATGGCTTGTGTTTCGAGTGTCAACTCACAATTCTAATGTTGGCTCATGGATACAGTGTTGCAACATTGGTTTATGGAGTATGTTGTAGCATTGATATTGTTCATGTTGCACCATTGTATTGTGGCAACTTTCTTCAGCAGCAAGTTGCATTGTTATGCTTTATTGTATTGCAAGAATCACGTTGTGGCATCAGTGTTGTGGTGCTCACACCTTGGCCATATTGCAACAACTATGTCATGACCATGTCGCAACAATTCTGACTGGCATACACCCTATGGCAACATTGCAAACTACATAGCACATTCTTTGCACATTAACTCAAATATAAATGCAAATATGATATTTTTCCAATGTTTAATCATAAATTCAAGTATACTAAGAAATTGCAATGGAAAACACTTTGTCTAAATCCCACATATAAGTATTAGAATGAACTAATATAATGCAAAAAAAAAAATGCATGTTGGATCTTCATATAAATATTAACAAAAACAATCCAATTATACCTTCAATTTCATGTTTATGTTGTACTGTATGCCCCTCTTAAAGCTCTTAAAGTATTGTTTTTCTTGGCTGCTGCCATAGAATTGAACTTACAAACATAAAGAACATGTTGTTTTGATTTAAAATTCAACTTAGATAGAAAAACTCTCCCATTCATAAAAAAAACTACATGATTCATTAATAGATCATTAATGGAAAAATGTACCAAAAATAACTTCAACTTTTTTCATCAAAATAAAGATAATTGAACTTACAAACTTAAAAGACATGTTGTTTTTTATTTAAAATTCAACTTCCATAGAAAAACTCTCCAATTTATAACAAAACTACATAATTCATTAATAAAAACCAAAAGATAACTTCAACTATTTTCATCAAAATAAAATTATCCTTTTTTTAAAAATGATATACATCAATAAACCTATTTTATTATATATATATATATATAGAATTATCAAACTACCTATTATATATATTACTTTGATGAAGTTGAACTACAAATATTGTATGATATGTTATTCCAAAATTACTCCCTTAAAAAAATTATAAACTCCATTATAATTAATGATTTTTTTCTATTTAACATTACATTTAACTAATAAAAACACAATATAGTAAATAAATAATAAACCTTTCCCAACTTACTTTTTAAATTAAAATATATAAACAATCAAATATAATATTCTAACAAAAATTTTTAAAAATCTAAACTTCTACACCGGTTTTATTTTAACTTAACACAATACAATATAATCAATCACAATCATATTGAAATTCACTTTAAATTAAATATAAATTAAATATATCCATTATCATTGATTATATAGTAGTCCGTTAAGAAACTAAAAAATATAAAAGCATGCTTATGCTTAGCTTTCAAAAAAAAAAAATAGGTAAGATATACACGTAATCATTTATATAACTAACTGGTGATATTTTAATAAAAGATATTGAGTGATGTTTCTTGGTCTTATCCTCTTAGCATTTTACAAAGAAATTTAGCTTATCCATTCATTAAAAAAATAAAAAAAATAAAGGCAATTATATCCCAAAAATACACATGACACAGGATGGGCATCATATTTATTCTAACCCGAATGTGGGGTATGGAAATTCATCAATGAAAACGACAAACGGGCTCTTCTTAACCTAGCACTCTTTCAAATTTAGCCACAGGACAACTGGTCGTTCTCGATTCCAAGTTCATTATTTTAAAAGTTTTTTCATTTAGAAAATTTTATAGTAATTTTATTTTTACTTTATTAAATAAAAACAAAAGAATTGTTATTTGAAAGGTATAATTTGTTAATGCTTTAACGGAAATGGGAAACTCCAATTCCTAATACAATCATTAAGTTTTATTATTTGATTTTTTTTAAATAAATAATTTGAATGTCCAAACCTTTTTCCATTATTCATAATCCATGAAATTTAGTCTGAAATTTATTCATGAATAAAACATTCATGACTATGAAAATGAAAATTTAACTAGACATAAAGCGAATATCATCAAAATTCTCATCATTTATGAGTATGAAAATTTAAATAAAACATTATAACTGTTTCAGTGGACATAAAGCAAATAACATCAAAATTTTCATAGATATTAGAATCCATGATACACCATGATCACAACCCAGATAACCATACATACACTGTTCTATCAGGTTACTTTTAACAGTGAAACCAGAGCTATAGCACAATGAACAATCAGTAAAACCTCCACATTATTCCAACTGAATAAATAAACAATAACAATACAACAATTAAATAAAGCATCAGCAAGAACCATAAACCCTGAATCCACCCATACTACTGCAATTGAATAAAGCATCAGCAATAACAAAAAAAACCCTGAATCCATTCATTTATGGTTTACACATCCCTTTGACTATTGTCACTGGACAGGCTGCATTGTAAACCCTGAATCCATTCCTTTATGGTTTATATGTCCCTTTGACCACTGTCACTGGGCAGGATGCATTCGACACAACATAATTGCTCACGCTCCCAAGTAAAACTCTGCAGACATGAAAGCCAAACCATCAGAAGAAGAATAAAGAGAGTGAAAACCATGCCAAAGTGACTTAGGAGATACTGATCACAGAGAGACAGAATACCTTTTGATGAGTCCAAGGCCTCTACTGCCCATGACTAAGCAGTCCACCTTAAGATCTTCAATTGCATCACAGATTTTTTCCCTTGGATCACCCCAGTAAACCTTAGTTACAACACTTACCTGCATAAAACATACATAATTTGTTAGTCTGGCTTTGGTCATGAAGAAAAGTTCTTCTGCTGCAAATCTCATTGAGGTCTGCATTTTGTCCCTCTTCAGTTATTACAAATTCAAATACATAGTCGTTAGTTTGATGAAATATTAAAAATAAGATACATTCAAGTTTATATCTGGCATTTTATTTGTCCTGATGTTTCTTGAAGAATAACCAGAATTTTATGACGTTTCTTGACAGAAAAACATTTCTTGACAGAATGACCTAAATTCTACTTGATTTTCATAAAAGTATTATCCTGTATTTGAAGCTCACAAACTTCTCCATGGTAATGTCTAAAATGAAAACCCATATAACACAATAAAGCTAGAGCACACTAGGGTTTGGATCCTCCAACCTCTTTTTGCCTGGAGACCGTGTCCAGCATGTCCAGAACCTCGGGGTCGGGGGTGATCCCATACTGTTTCGATAAGTTAAGTTCTCTGAATTCGGACAGAGGTATGAGGGCTGCCATTAATAATCCAATTTCTCGGACAATCAGATTCTATTTGCAGCAATTTAGGGAAACAAAACAAAAAAACAAAAAGACCATTAATATTCATTATACTTACGGGATCCTGTATCTTCCCAGAGCTTCTTCTGCACAGGCACGGATTTATCCTTATGAACATGGATAATGGCCACACGGTCTCCTCTGTCAACAAGATTGTCAATAGCCCATTTAAGGGCAGCTTTACTGGTATTAGAGTTATCGAGGGCCACTCCAATAGTCCTCATCTTTCCCACGGGCTTTATTTCTCTGCTTATTATAAATTCCTGTTTGGGCTTTGGTGATTCAGTCGCAACTGGTTTCTGATCGTCCTTCGGCTCTGGAGGATTGCATACCTCTGTCTGTTTCTGATCGCTCTCGTTCTCTTTCTGGCAGAGAGCTTGAGAGTTGCTTTCTTGAGGATCCATGGCGATGTCGATGACGAGTTCGACGCTCAGGGGGCTTCAGTTGAGAGTAGTAGCGTAGAAACCGCAGAAGAAATATTTAAGGCAGCAAATTGCTACTGGTCTGTAAAATAGATGCTTACTTTACTTGCGGTATACGGAACGATGGTATTTCTAATCGCCTGCTTTGTCCAGCGCAGAGATTCGTACCTTTGTGCGTTATCTTGATTTACGGTCCACGTGGCGGTGGCGGTGGCGGTGGCGGTTTCGCGAAACCTCTCGAGCTTGCCCATGGTTTCAACGAATAGGTGATGGTGGGTGATTTTACATTATTTTAATCTTGAATAATCATCGCTATTTATTTAATACTTTTTACATTATTTTATTTTAATCATGAATAATCATCGCTATTTATTTAATATTGTTCCGGCATCCAATGCATATTTAGTCATGGATATAATCACTAGCAGGTGTCAGGCGCGTGGGCTCCATATCTATTTGGTCCAAAATAAATATGCCTTCATTTATTTTAAAGAAAATTACAAACTTTGCAATGGACAGGCCTAGAAGAAATTGCTCGAAAATGATAAATATGCCATTTGTTAAATTCCATCGTCCAAGAAGAGATCGTTATCGCGAGAGGCTGTACTGGGTTGGTAGGGATGTTCCCGATGTTACTACAGATTTTGATTTAGTTGGATTTACTCAAAATAAAATAAAATTTAATTAGGTTAAATTAATAAAATTATATTAAATTAATAATTAAATTAGTGTTGATTAATTTTTATTTTAGATTTGTTGAGTGTAGAGAGGAATCAAATATATTTTGAGATGTAAATATCTTCTAGAGTGAAAAGAAGAGTTTTGATCCCCCGATTCCAAGTTAAGTTGTAAATTAATGTTTAAAACTAGCCTAGTATGAAATAGATATTGTAATGCGAGTTGTCTTTAGTGTGATTTTTTGAAGGTTTTTCCAGTGGATTTTTTCGATCTAACTTCTCTAAAATCCGGCAGGAATTCATTGAAAACATAAGGTAACCTTGCGCAATTGAAGTGCCTTAGGGGTTTTTTAGAGCGCTGAATCCATATATACAGTAAAAAAACCAGTTTAAATAACAGAAATCACGATTTCACCTCAAATTTTTTCACCGGATATTGCCACCGGAAACTCCAAAAATTCGCACTAAAGACAACTCCATTGTAATGTCTTATCATGTAAATATTTTGACTTTGTCAAATTGCACAAAAATAAAATAAAAACAAAATTAAATTAAATTTAAATGAAATTGAAGTAAAATACTCAATTTATATTTGGCAGTTTAGGGATATATATAAATATCCAAGCCCTAAGGGTTAGCTTAATTGGTCAAGTCCCCGTCATTGAAACACCTTTGTTATTGAGAGGTCATGGGTTCCATCCTCACAACACCCTCAAGGTCAGGCTCCGTGGTTGAGCCGACAGATAGTGATCCCTTTGGGTGGATTTGCCTGGTACAAATATTTAGTGGACATAGCGGGCACTAATCTCTGAGGCCTATGAATCACACACACACACACATATATATAGATAGATAACTAGCCTAGATCTATCTTAACTTTGGATCTACCAAGCGCCGAGAGATCAAATATCTTGAGGTGCAAACCTTTTTTTAGAGTGAAAAGAGATTTGATCGCTCTCATTGCTTGGTAGATCTAGAGTTATGATGGATCTAGGCTAGTATAAAGGAGGAGCCTATTTGATTTGTTTTAATTGAAATCAAGCATTATAAATTTTGGTGAGAAATGAGCCCCAAGGGTTAGCTCAATTCATCGAGTTCCCATTGCTAAGTACCTCGCTAGTTTGGAGGTCACGGGGTCAAATCTCCTTGGTGCCCTTGGGGTTCGGCCCTGCTTATTTCGTTGGCGGGTAGATCCCTTCATGTTGATCTGCCTAGATTTTCCCATGGATGTAGTGGACACCCAGTGTCCATGAACCACCCTTTAAAAAATTATTTTGGTGAGAAATATAACTAGCGTAGCTATAGATACTTTAGTTTTTAGAGGAAATTAGTGAAAGTTGTATTCATTCATTCATTCAAAAACAAAAATTTGAGATCATATCTTGTTTTATTGTTGCTTACTAACTTGTTATTGGGGAAACTATATCAGTGGCACAACATGAGCTACTTTGGCACATGTTGGGGCCCTTGTTTTGAATGTTTTGAATTGAAACAATGGCCAGATTTTGGGGTTACAGAACGAGGGCACATGGCAGCCGCAACCAAGTCACAACCACATCAAACGGCAAAGCTATGAAGGTTGCGAAGGAACAAGCACATAGCAGAGGAAACTAGATGCATAAGTACAAATAAGGAGAAGATACAGCATAAGAACGCAAGCGGAACACACAGATAATCAGAGAAAAGCTAGAAGCAGTTGAAGAAGGACATAAGAAGAACTAACAGTCGCGACATCGGGTGAATAAATAGCCGTCACCCAGAAGAAAGCAGAGAGGAGAGAGCGACTGAAGGAGAAGAAACGCATGCTGCAGCAGGAACCCAGATTATGGATGAGGTCTCTGTAGTTCCTAGGGTTCTATTGATGTACATCTCTGTTTCGCAAGGCATATGTATCAGATTTGTAAGCCCATTGCAAAGCTATGTAACTGGGGATTTGGCCAAGAGCTTAATATAATTGCAGGTTACTATCTATTTGTGTGATTCACATGCATGTGTGTTGGTTGAGATGCTTTAAAATTTCATTTGTCTAATATATGTATGCTCTTTGAATGTTGTTGCGTATGTGATTCTATTTATGCAATCTAATCACTGACAAGAATGAATTGCGGATCCGTTCCTTTCCATTGGTCTATTCCCCTCCTGCATGTGGTCGCGGCACGCCTCGGGTGAGACTCTCTACTCTCCAGAGTAGGGTGATAATGCCAGCATGATCCTAGACTACAGCGGATTCCTTTGTTGGCCACAACTCCTGAACCTGGGTCTTGCCCGCGAGACCTGATCACTCGCCAACATCACAATATATCCATGTTTATCTATTGTATATTCCAGTACATAACAAAATGTTCCAATCTACCTTGTATACATATTATTACATGCATGAGAGCTAACAAGAACTACTTGAAAATTAGCTATAACCATATTAACAAATAAACTAAAATTAGACAGTGAAACTCATTGTACCATGACTAGTTGGCAGGAGAATCTACTTGGATCATTTTTAGTTGTCCAACATATTCTTGAGGATCAATGAAAGTGATTTTAACAAGTTTGTCAACCAATATATTGATTTTTTCATCCATCTTCCCAAGTTGCCTCTGTATCTCATCCAATCGAGCTTGATTCTCCTGTTGAACATCCACATTTTCCTGAATGACAATGCCTAGTGTTGAGCCACTTCCACAAAGATTAAGCAAACCATTGCACTTAATTAGGACTTCTCCACTAAAAGGCACAATAATAACACATTAAAAAAAAGTAGGCCTCAGTAGGTGGGGTCCTATGGAGTAATAAGGAACAGACATCCGACATCACTCCATGATTCTATATTTTCATATCAGCATATGGTGTTTTAAGGAGTAATATATACGATATGTGTACTTGCATTTGCATTTTACATATAGTTTGAAGGCTTTAATTATACTTACCACATTGATGATATGCATAATCACTATTTAAAATTGATAGCTATAACATGATATAGTATCATTATGGACAAAATTTTGTTCTACGTGTTGGAAACCTTTGAGAACTACTGAGAGGGGGGGAGGTGACAGGTGTTCAAAATTATGCTAAAAAATGAAAGTTGTCAAATTGGTGTGGAACTTGAACAATCGCGTAGAT
Source organism: Pinus albicaulis (assembly GCA_034641835.2). Lineage (NCBI taxonomy): Eukaryota > Viridiplantae > Streptophyta > Pinopsida > Pinales > Pinaceae > Pinus > Pinus albicaulis. The sequence continues at coordinate 1,984,069,436 of CM076578.1, forward strand.
CTCGTCACTCTGAATCTGGTGCAACTCGTTTCATGGAAAACCGACACCGTATTCTCCTAGAACGCGTTATATCCACTTTGTCAAATAACCAATTTAAAATAAAAAAATGCAAGACAAGCTAGTCATCAGTCCATACAACTAACTGGGCATGCCTACATGGTAGGGTGACTATGCAAGTTGAATTGGTCAATGGTTTTCATCGACGAATGGGATCCTGCCAAGTGGCACTATGTTATTGGTTTGCAATTATGTGTCTTGTTTGGTGGTTTGGGTGGTCAATCACACGCTACTACGTGGCCTAGCCAGGGGCCGCCACATGGCAGCCCAAGGTCCACCATAACTTTGGGTTGAGTTCCAGCAGAGCGGGCGAGGGTCGAATCCACAACCTCGAAGTACCAAGCAGAGAGCCTTCACCATTACACCACAACTATGTTTCTTATAATACTATGGGTTTCATTTGATTTTGTTTATATGTGATTTACGCATTGGGGGAGGGTGTCAGGGTCTAGCCCCAGCACCTGGTCACCGCCGGGGCCGGACCATGGGTGAGAGGCTAGCCTCGCGCGCCCCCACTAGCCATAACAACTAACCATAACAACAACATTTAATCCATTGACGCCCATGTGTCCTCTCATAATCATTTATGCTAATGGTTGGTTAACCATGGGAGCTTCAAACCAACGGTTCATAATTGTTAGCATTATATGTCGCCATGTGTCCACCCAAAACTGTGAAGAAGGCGGTTTGTTAACCGCGCAGTTTTTTAATATAAATTTTTTTGTTAAACCAAATGTGTTATGGTTAATTAATCTAGATTTTAGGTCTTAACGGGAAAATTGGCGTGACAATACTTTTGCCCTGATTTTGGCGAAATCGGCACTCCGTTAGCGCTTTTGGGGGTGAAATTGTGGGTTCGATGCCAAATTTTTAGGGTTTTGTAGAACGAATAGTGGAGGAACTAGGGGAGATCATAACTTGATGAGTTTTTTAACAAATTAGAGGTAGAAAAAGGCTAGACAGGAATTTTTGGGCATTCTGGAGTTGATGGAATAGGTTTTAGAGTTGTTTGAGCATTGTAAACATATGTAATCACACTTTTGAGCATAATAGAAGAGGGCCAAGCCATTGGAAGCTGGACCAAGGGGACATAGCCCAGGCGGGGTGAACTCCTTCACCATGTGTTGTTGTGTTATTGTTTATGGTGATGTTAATGTCTGTTAGATGTTGTTGTTCAATGTTTTGTTTATGTTAATTTTCTCATGAAATTCACATAAAAGCACATAAAAAATCATGTTAAACTTAAAATTAACCTCTAATCCTCAAGCACTTTGTTTTTATTCTAAATTGGATCTTAGCACAACAAACACTAATATTCCCATTCAGATCAAGTTGGTATCAAAGCACTAGGTTTACTTGTGCAAGAAGGATTTAATTGTTTTGCAAGTGTTTAAATGCTTACAAGGTTGAAGCTCAAGAGAGGAGAAGGAAAGCTTGTGGGTGCAGCCTACCGCACTCCCCACATATGGCATAATAATGGTTTATGCGTAGTGTTATCACTCAAAAAAAGTGAAACATCATTTGACATAGTCTTAGAGGTTCATGTGTCAAAGGTATGGTCATAGAGTTCATTTGTCATTAGTTGATAAGGGAAAAATTTTAATTTTTTCTTATTAGCCTATCCTAAGGTCCAAACCCACTCCCATTCAAGTCTTTTCATGTCACATCAGTCATTATTTCCTGACATATTCCATTTCCCAAGCTTATAAATCCATAAAGGTAATTTTAGCCAAGATTACCTATTTTCGTAGTGAATTGCACAGTAAAAGCGCAGTTTTTGCTACGAAACTGCCAGGAAATACACTAAGTACGCTATGAAAAGAGGTATTCCTGTCTGTCTTTTCAAATCAGCTACTAGGTGTTAGTCAATGATTGAAAGAGTTAGGGTAGATGCCATTCGAATCAGTTAGGGTTAAATCAAGGTACAATGGTCATGGCTGAAGTCATTATTACTATTTTAAGCATGTATGAGTCATGATTATGCCATGGGCTATCATCAAAACTTTAAAATATTACCAAATTGAGTCATTTTTCATTCTCTGCTCCATCTTTGCATGCTACTGAGCTCTGGAGATCTATTTCACTAAGCCCAATTTGTGGCTATCATTTTCAAAGGTTTGCAGGTATCACTGATCAAGCGAGGTATATAAGACATAAAAGCAACATGGTTGCAAAGAGGAAGACCAAAAAATGTGGTCATTGCCTTAGATATGAGGCATCATACATGAACTTGATTAATGAAGACCCAACAGCTTCAGAATTTTTCAGAAGAACAAGGTGTTTGCAGTTTTTCCAAAGACTGCAAGGATGCCATGTGCAGGTTTCTAAGGAGTTTTCCATCAATTTCAATGGGATATCTTCAAAGGTGGGGATGTTGAACCTCACTGTAACTCCAAAGACCATTGCAGCAGCAACAGTAATTCCTAGAGGAGGATAACAATGGTTCAAAGGTTTCAAATTCACCATGCAGGATTGTAAGGAATTTATCAAGACAAAACATAGTGAGATTGACCTTACAAATGCCATTCCAAGAAGCTGCGTGAAAGACATCTTCTCAAAGCTGATGCTTATCATTCAGAAGTACTTAACCTGTGAAGGGAGGTATCATATGGTTTATTCTTACCACTTCAGGCTTCTGCTACATTTTGTTGGTAAGAAATCTATTGATCTACCTTTTTACTTATACAGAAGCTTAGCAAAAATGGCAAATAAATTTCAAGCTAAATCTCAAGGAAATTAAACCTCATTGTTTCATCATGGTTCAATCATGTTGTTGGTTTTAGAGGAGTTAAAAAGATTAGGCAGAGACTGGTCATCTTTTCTATTTGTCAGTGGTTTTGAAGTAGATGCCATCACTCCTAAAATAACTCCTAAACCTAGAGGGATACCATCACCTTCAGTGGCAGAGAAAAGTGAGACTTTATGAACCAGTAATCATGGAAATAGAGCAATTGCAAAAAGTTGATACACCTGCTGTTTCACTCGCAAAACAAAAACCAACTATGAGCAAACTTGCAAAACAAGAGCCAAATGTGAGAAAACATGGCAACAAAAGGGTTACAGGAAATCAAACAGTGGCTAAGGGAAACTTAGAAGACATTTTACATGCTATTTATATTGAGGAAACTCCCATAGTCCAAGCTAAAGATATAGATGAGGGAGGAAAGAAGCTCAAGAAAGCCAAAATAGCCAAGAAGTTAGAGTTTGAAGGTGAGGATGCATGATTCAAGTTTCAATGTAGGAAACCCATGACAAGACATGCCAAAAAAGTCTTGGAAAGAAATACATAAACTTATAAGGTCACTGACACTGTCCAACTACCACCAAGCATCATTGACCTCTCATCACCTACAAAAGAATATCTAGTCATCAAACAAAATAAAGGAAAGGAGAAAATCATTGAAAAAACATAGATTAAGGTCCTTAAGGAGCAGTTGAAGTTATAAAATCATGAAATAGTAGTCTTGAAGAAGGAGTCAAGGAAACATAATGTTCAGATGGTGCAGTTTGAGAAAATGAAATAATTTTGGGAAGAGCAGGTTAATAGTGTGTCAAAGACCCTAGATAACACACACAAATTGATCAAATGGACTCAGCCATTGAGAGGAGAGGTGAAGCATATCATAAAAATGAACTTGCAATTGAAATCTAGGAACAAAAAACTGAAGGACCAAGTCAAATACCTCCAAGAGAAGTTATAATTGATCCATGAGGAGCTGGAGAAGAAGGGCTTAAAGATGACCGTGGTTGAAGAGCCCATAGCTCAACTCATCATTAATGAAGAGGAAACACCTCAAGAGTATTAAGTTGAGTTTGATTATGTTATAGAAGGCTTATGACATGTTGAAGACCAAGTTTCTACAGTTGGAGGTTACCTTTTTGAGACAGGGTTAAAATCTGGAAATTTCACAGTTTTTCATAGTTTCGTAGTGTTTCCTAGGCTTAAAGCCAGGAAAACGCTACGAAAATTTATGTAGCTATCTTTTTACTTCTAAATCCACTTTTTGCAGCTTTCAAGGAGGGAAAATGGTGATGATGATGTGTCATGTCATGATGGACACCATGGAACAACAAAGAAGCAAAAATTTTGAAGGTAAAGGCCATTTTTTGGACGCTACGAAAGCTCGCAACGAAACTGCCATGTTTTCGTAGCGAGTTTTTTTTGAAGGTTTCTAAGCAGTTTGAAAGTAGTTTTGGACAGGGGGACACATCCAATAGGTCAAGGGACCTTACCACCAGAAATTTATGACTTGAAGACAATGTATTAAAGACAACTCATTAGCTAAAGTTTTTGTTGAAGATAAGGATCCTGCTTTCGTGAAAAATAGGGTTTGGTTCCATATGTTTAGGAGGGTCTTTAATATGTCAAATAGTGATGAATTAGGTCATAGCCTATTCAAAAATGTGATGCTTAGTTGTCACTGATATGTAACTTTTTTAAATATAAGATAAACTGATGTAATAAATATGAGTTTGAGTCCTATTAGAAAACGTCATCTTTAGAGTGTAGCTGCCATTTCCTTATTTAAAGACATGTTTTTTCTATTAGATGAGGTGTCATAGGAAGAGTTCGATGAATCTAGCCTAGAGGTAGATCATCCCTACTATAAGAATGTCTATTTAAAGGAAAATTATCGAAGTTGTAAAGGGTTGGATATTTTTTGCACCATACTGCTGCTTTATGTAATTTGACTTATATCAGTAATACATAGGACTTCTTCTTGACAGACCTGAGATTCTTATGGAGTTTTTAATGTATTTTTGATCCCTATCTTTGTGTTTACCACTTGCAGTAGATTTCATCTTTTTATTACTCATAATTCATGTGTTTATGCTCCAACTTCCTTTATTAATGAAATGACTGTGCTGCCCTATGTTCTATGTGTGATTTGCCTTTGTTAAAAACTCTTACCTGCCTCAGCTTCCATGTCAAGAAACCTCGCCACTAAATCCACTGATTTACTGACTCCATAAGCCTAATGGTAGCAAGCCTGCATTATTTTCAACCTACATACACAAAAAATCAAGTTACTTTTCAAATAGAGTTAGCCATCTAGTACTATCATTATCTAATATCATAAACCCCTTTGGGAGAGCCCTCTTAGGCTGAAGAGGCTAAGGTGCAGTCAAAATATGGTTTGAAAATGTTACATAGAGTTGTCTGATCAGCAGCCAATCAAGTAAAATTTTGTGATAACACGTAGATTAGTTCTCTTGTTTTTCCCTTGGGAGATATTACTTTTCTATTGGTTTAGATTTCAGTTGGAGTTGCCCCCAGCCTAAGATTGTGGGGGGCATTGCTGATTACTTCCCCCTATTCATAATCTCCATTTTTCTTGTTTTTTAGCTTTTTATTTGCAACATTTAGAGGATTATTTTTATTCTCCTAGTCATAATATTGTTGTTGTTGAGCTTGTGAAGGTTTCACTAGATTCACTGGTGCATTGTTTTGCGTCATTAGTATATTTTGTGTGTAAAAAAGGGGTGTAGAAATTTGCTGAATATTGAAGATTTATCCACCGAGATTATCCTGATCACATACTAATTCGAATTCATATGCAACACATAATCTCTTCTACAATCAATCATCAATTTGCGGAAATGGAAACAGTTGCATGCGCACATAAACATAGTATGTAATGGGGAAAGCTTATAGCTAAAAACCCCCATCTATTTGTATATTATAATAGAAGAGAAACATGTAACAATCTTAGTACAATACTCCTCACAAGTACTCAGTACTGTCTCCAGAAGTTACACACAAACTAGCTCAGTTTTGAACAAGTCACAGGTTCAAAACTCATGCACTAATTGCCTGCCTCTATTGCGCAATCAAGGCTGGTCTAATGAGAGATCCAAGTTCGAATCTCATTGGCTCCAACTGCGCAATCATCATTGGCAATCTCCTCCAATGTTTGTGCAAATCTCATGCACAACTGCTGTCGCAACTAATAGCAAACTCACCCTTTCATCTACCTCTTCCACTGGTCTCCACTGAACTGTCCATGCACTGTAGTGAACTGATGTGTTCTTGAGTTGAATAATGAGTTAATAATTAGTGAAATAAATAATATTTAATTCACTCCACTCATTACTAGTTGATTAGCTAGTTAAACTAATCACAACTAGTTCAACTAAGTTAAACCGAACACAACTCCACCAACTGTCTCATCAACTCCACCAAACTTCTGCCACTGAAGTCCTAACTGAAGTCAACCATGCATGAGCTCACAAAAACCCAAGGAATAGTGTAATTCTTTCTGTCAGATGCATGGGCCACATTTGTAGCTCCAACTGAAGTTCTCCAAGAGAATAAACTGAAGTTTAGAGTCCAAATATTATTAAGGGTTAATAATATTTGACTGACCTATTTTTAGATAGGCAGTCTAAAAATAGACTTCGACCTATATGTCTAAAAATAGAGGTCCATCTATTTTTACCAACTCGACCAATCATCCAAGAATAGCATACTGCAACTCCTAGACCATGCTCCATATGTCTAAAAATAGACATAGTCTAAAAATAGACTTTGCGCCAAAAATAGCCTGCGGGCCCACTTAGTGAAGGCGATTTCATTTCACTAAGCTCCATCATCTTGCTGCATTTTCAACACTCCCTCTCAGCAAGATATGGATTATCTGCAACCCCTATCCTGCCTCTGTGGAATTCGAACTTGCTCCTGGTGAGCGCCTTCGTCAGGATGTCGGCATCCTGATCCTCCGTGGGAACATATGAAAGCATCATGATTCTCCGCCGAACACAATCTCTGATATGATGGTACCTGATGTCGATGTGTTTGGATCTATCATGAAATACTGGATTAGCCGAGAGTTTAATGCAACTCTGGTTATCACAATAAATCATTGTAGGCTCCAAGTGCAACCCGAACAATCCAACGAGGATCTTCCTCATCCAAATAGCCTCGCATGCAGCCAAGCTTGCTGCCATGTACTCGGCCTCTGCTGAACTGAGTGCCACGGATCTCTGCTTCCTGCTGTACCAGGAAACCGCTGTCGAACCAATGCTGAAAAATCCTCCAGATGTGCTCTTTCGGTCCGTTGGGCTCCCTGCCCAATCTGCATCAGTGAAGCCGGAAAGCTTCGCTCCATCCTCCTGTCTGTACCATAGACCATATCCCAATGTGCCACTAAGATAACACAATACATGCTTGCCTGCCTTCCAGAAGAGCTTGGTAGGCTTAACCATAGCTTGCGAAAGCTGGTTAACAGCATAGCATATATCGGGTTGTGTATTGACCAGATACATAAGCGACCCCACCAACTGTCGATAGACAGTGGCATCCACTACCTCCGCTGAAGTAGCATTCTCCTTCCTCCAACCACCAGGAAGAGGAGTGTCAACAGGCCTACAGCCATGCATGTTGAACCTCTCCAAAATCTCCAGGGCATACTTACCCTGAGAAACAAACAGTCCTCCACTGCGCTGCCAAATCTCCAATCCCAGGAAATAATGAAGGAGGCCCAAGTCCTTCATCTCGAACTCTCTAGCAAGGTCCTCCTTGCATGAAAGTATCAACAACTCATCACCCATCAAAATCAGATCATCTACATACAGTACAATGATCAGCAACTTCCCCTCCACCACAATCTGGTACAGGTTAGGATCCGCCTCACTCTTGGAAAATCCAAGCCCGGTGAAATAACTGTCAATCCGTGTGTACCAAGCACGAGGTGCTTGCTTCAGCTCGTACAGTGCTCTCTTGAGTCGGCACACATGCGACTCACTGCTGAAGATCTCGAAACCTTCAGGCTGCTCTATGTACACCTCCTCCTCAATGACTCCGTTGAGGAACGCAGTCTTCACATCCATCTGATGGATGTGCCATCCCATCTGCGCTGAGAGAGCTAGGATCGTCCGTATGGAAGAGTACCTTGCGACAGGTGCAAAGGTCTCCTCATAATCGATCCCCTCGATCTGTGAAAAGCCACAAGCGACAAATCTCGCCTTGTACTTCTCCACACTCCCGTCAGCCGCCTGCTTCACTTTGTAGATCCATCGCGAACCCACCACTGATTTCCCCTCCGGTCTTGGGACAATCTCCCATGCACTGTTTCTGATGATCGAATCATATTCTTCGATCATGGAATCTACCCATGCGGGTTCCTCCATAGCTTCCTCAAAAGAGGATGGCTCCGTCACGACACATTGAATCACAAGAGCCATGTATCCAGTGTACCGATCCGGTGACTGCCTCTGTCTGTGATGTGCTGTAGGTGGTCCTACAACCTTCAGACCTTGGAGCCGCCGCCGCCTTCGAGTGCGCTGACAGCCTCCTTCCGATGGTTGGCGCTGCATGAGTGGTCTCTTCCACTCCATGAACCTCCTCTTGTGGCTGATCCACATCCCGAGGCTCATCCTTAGGAACTAATAGCTCCTCATCTGCATGCAAGTGTGGCTCCCTCTCAAGCGAACACTTCATGGATTTCTCCTCATGAAATTTGATATCTCGTCGCACAACAATGTTGCGACTATCTGGAAAATACACACGATAGTTGTGGGGTGTATTAGTGTATTCCCACAACATTCCAACCTCTCGTGGTCGGATGCCTACTTTTTCTCGGCATCCTCGCCACATGCATGTGCATGTGAGCCAAAAATTCTCGTATGCAAAATATCAGCCCTCGCAAACCTGGGCAGAAGAGGTACTCATGCTAAGAATCTTGTGAGGACAACGGTTCTGCACATACACTGCTGTATTGCATGCCTCAGCCCACAAGTGAAGGGGTAGGCCTTGATCATGCAACATCACCCGTGCAACACCCACGATCGTTCTGTTCTTCCACTGAGCCACCCCATTCTGCTGTAGGTTATGGGGTGCGATGAGCTCTCTCCGAATCCCTTCTGCGCTGCAAAAGTCTTTGAATTCAGCCGAGATGAATTCACCACCATTGTCGCTCCTAAGAGCCTTCACATGCTTCCCCGATTCCTTCTCAACCAGCGCCTTGAATTCACAGAACTTTGAAAATGTCTCGCTCTTCTTCTGCATGAAGAAGATCCAGCACTTCCAAGAGAAATCATCAACAAAGATCACATAGTACTTGTGCTTTGCCGTCGAAGCTACAGAGAAAGGACCACACACGTCTGTGTGAACTCTCTCAAGGATCATCGTGGCACGACTATCCTTCTCGTGAAAGGTGGCTTTTACATACTTTCCTAAAGTACACCCCTTGCACTGATCTGACTGCGCAAGAGTGCCCTTAGGAAGCCCAGTAGAAATCTGCTGCAGGATCTTCAAAGCTCCATGGTGAAGGTGGCCCAATCTCCTGTGCCACAGTTCGCCCTCATCATCCCGGCTCACCACTTCTCCCGCCTTGCATGCCATTGCTGCGCAGCCATCTACTTGCAACCGATAAAGGTTCTTGGTTCGAACCCCTATCTTCCGGGTCTCTCCAGTAGTCTTACTGCACAGGAAGGCTTTTCCTTCGCTGAAGACCACATCATACCCCTTATCCTCCAACATCGCCACAGAGATCAAGTTCTTCTTCAATCTGGAACATGCAAAACTTCCTTCAATATGAAAGGTTTACCAGACTCCCTCTCAAAGGAAATGGTACCGATACCAGTCGCACTGTATCTACCATCATCGCCCATCTCGATATGCACTCCAAGATCTTTTTCCTCCAGATCTGAAAACAGATCTCAATCTCCGGTCATGTGAAATGACGCACCACTGTCCAAGAACCATACTGATCCCATCACACTTGAAATAAAGCATGCAATCAGTGAAAAATCCAGTTCGAATTGAGAATCCAATGCCTCTCCCGCCGCAGATCCAACAGCCTTCTTATTTTTCTTCTTCTGTGGACAATTTGTGGCATAGTGTCCGTGCTGGTGACAGTGAAAACACTTCACCTTGGACATGTCTTGCTTCTTGCCTTTAGCACCAGACTGAGAAGCTTTCTTGCTCTTCCCCTTCTTTGCTTTGGCAGCCAAAGTGCAATTTTCTTCATCAGATACCTTTGATGAAGATCCGTCCCTGGTAGTCCTCCTTATTTCCTCCTGCATGAGATCCGCCCAAAGTCGCTCCCATCCCGGCAACTTCTCTCGACCATTGACAGAATCCTGATAGGAATGCCAAGCCTTCGGAAGACCAAGGAGAGCCAGGTATACCATATCCTCTTCTTCGACAGTCACCCCCACACTTCCCAGCTCATCTTTGCATTGAGTGAACTTCGTGAGGTATTTGGCGATACTGTCGCCTTTCTCCATCTCAATGTTTCTGAGTTTATCTTTGAGTGCCAGCTTCCTTTGGTCGCTCTTGCTCTGGAATAGATCTTTCAACGCTTTCCACATCAAATATGGAGAAGCTTTTCCATGCAGGCTGGATACAATGTGATCCTTCACGCCCTCCAACAGAATCCTTCGACATTTCGCCATCTTCTTTTGCCAAGCCTCGACTTCAGCAGGATCAGTGGGCTTTTTGACATCTTTATCTATGAACTCCTTCAATCCATTATCTTCTAATACTGCCTCCATGCGATCTTTCCATGCAACATAATTCGAACTGCCTTCAAGAGCATATTCGAGTCGCAAACCGTTGAAAGACATTTTCAACTCCGACACCAAGAAAACAAACTGCTGCAAAATTCAAATTCCAAACTCAAAAACTCAACTGCTTCTGGATCTGTGAGAACAAATTATTTCTAGCACAGAGATCGACTGTAAGGGCATTTACTGGATATATCACCTTTCAGAGAAAGGATGGATCCAGAGGCTACCTGGCCCGTTACAGACTCTGTCTACCGAAATAATATTGTAATCACTGCAATAGATCCCGATGATTAATTCGCTCCGATACCATGTAGAAATTTGCTGAATAATGAAGATTTATCCACCGAGATTATCCTGATCACATACTAATTCGAATTCATATGCAACACATAATCTCTTCTACAATCGATCATCAATTTGCGGAAATGGAAACAGTCGCATGCGCACATAAACACAATATGTAATGGGGAAAGCTTATAGCTGAAAACCCCCAGCTATTTGTATATTATAATAGAAGAGAAACATGTAACAATCTCAGTACAATACTCCTCACAAGTACTCAGTACTGTCTCCAAAAATTACACACAAACTAGCTCAGTTTTGAACAAGTCACAGGTTCAAAACTCATCCACTAATTGCCTGCCTCTATTGCGCAATCAAGGTTGGTCTAATGAGAGATCCAAGTTCGAATCTCACTAGCTCCAACTGCGCAATCATCATTGGAAATCTCCTCCAATGCTTGTGCAAATCTCATGCACAACTGCTGTCGCAACTAATAGCAAACTCACCCTTTCATCTACCTCTTCCACTGGTCGCCACTGAACTGTCCATGCACTGTAGTGAACTGATGTGTTCTTGAGTTGAATAATGAGTTAATAATTAGTGAATTAAATAATATTTAATTCACTCCACTCATTACTAGTTGATTAGCTAGTTAAACTAATCTCAACTAGTTCGACTAAGTTAAACCGAACACAACTCCACCAACTGTCTCATCAACTCCACCAAACTTCTGCCACTGAAGTCTTAACTGAAGTCAACCATGCATGAGCTCACCAAAACCCAAGGAATAGCGTAATTCCTTCTGTCAGATGCATGGGCCACATCCGTAGCTCCAACTAAAGTGCTGTAAGAGAATAAACTGAAGTTTAGAGTCTAAATATTATTAAGGGTTAATAATATTTGACTGACCTATTTTTAGACAGGCAGTCTAAAAATAGACTTGGACCTGTATGTCTAAAAATAGAGATCCATCTATTTTTACCAACTCGACCAATCATCCAAGAATAACATACTGCAACTCCTAGACCATGCTCCATATGTCTAAAAATAGACTTTGCGCCAAAAATAGCCTGCGGGCCCACTTAGTGCCCTATAGCTACTTGAAATAGCCTGCGGGAAAAAAGAAGTATTTTTTTTTCTTGTTGGTCTATTGCGCGAGTTATCTTCCCACAAGCGCAGAGTGCATGTCTGTAAGAGCATAAGGCACACTGTCGAGAAGAATGAAGAAAAATTTGACCTCTCTATTGTGTAAAAAATTCACTAAGTGTGATGAGAGATGCAAAGAAAATGTAAGGGTGGTTTGCAAAAAACTGAGGACGAAGAAGGCCTTGCAAAAACAACCATTAACTCAAAAGAAAGAATCTAGTGGAGTCGCCATTCCTGTGGTAGTGTATTTTGTGCAAGGGTGTACCAAACACACTTCTTTAGCAAGTTGGCTAGTACTTGCACAAGGTCACAGAGAAAAATGATTGTTTACTGTCAATGGAATAAATTTAACATAATGTAAACTAAGTTTGGAGAGAAAAATAAGCATACAATACAAATAACATAACAAAATATACAAAATACAAGCACTCGATGGAGAAAACATCCTAATAACACAAGTGGAGAATTCTACCTTTATTAGGTGATGGTGGTGAAAAAGATACAATGCTAAACTCTTGAAGCGGGTCCTTTGAGCTATGGAGCTCAAATATCCAAAAGAAAGGGGGATCCTTCCCTCAAGTTCCCGCAAGCACCTTCTCCCTCTCTTAAAGGATGGTCAATCAAGATCAAATGGTGAACCTCTCTCTCTTAGAATGAGATGTTGGATGGCGAACATATGATTCCTTCCAATCCCTCTGCTACTAGAATTTGCAAGATGGTTTTCTATGAATCAATTTGGATAGGATGACAATGTGTCTCTCTTTCTTCTTCAAAAGGCTAGTTTAGATAGGAATTTTTTGAACTTCTCTTCTGATCCAAGTGGCTCCAGACACCCTCAGTAGACCAAGAGGGCTAATGATATGTCAAAATTCAAAGTGGTTGGATGGCTCTCGAACTAGGTGCAGGTTGAAGTACTCGTCGCCCTGTTTCCAACGGTGCAAATGGATCTCCAATATGAGCCCGTATGGAGAAGTTAGAGTGAGTCAAATTTTTGGTTAAAGTTGGGCAAGGGCCAAGTTTAACTATCCCACAAATTCATTGTCAACTGGCAGGGAACCCAGTGGTGAGCCTTGGTATTGCACCAAGAGTGCTGCAACTCCCAGGGGCTACCCTACTTTACTTTATCAACACGGGGTTCATAAAAACTTTGAGGTGACAGTGCTATATACACAGTAGATGCATTATGTTCATTTCATCCTCTTTTGATTGATGAAAGGGTGATATTTCTTAAATTATGAGAACAAAAGGAAAGTAAATTGTTGGAAGGAAATGACAGAAATTAAACTGAACTAAGTTGTTGGAAAGAAATTACAAGAATGAAGCTAATTGAATTTGCAGAAGATAAATAGAAGAAGGAAACCAATTCTAAACCACACTTAACTTGGCCAAACAACTAAATGCACTCTACTTCTCCTATGATCTATCTACTATGCTCTTATCCATGCAACTAAACTATCCATGAATTAATTCTAACTAAAAAGAGTTAATTTGTAGCTTGGAGGAAGAAATAGGGCTAAAAGAGGCTAATGGGGGGTTTAACACATGAAACGAGGTTTGGAAGTGGAAGGAGGGGGTTAAACCCTTAGAAAAATTTATTATAACATGAGAAATGACTTTGGAGTGGAAAGAACTCAAAAGTGCGATGGTGGAGTGAGATGGAGAACAAAAGTTGTGATGTGCGATGTCACAATCGTGACTTCGCAGGTTTAAGTGGAAAGCAGAAAGGGCTTAACAGAATAAACTAAATTGTGCGAAGTGTGAAGTGCGACAAGTGACATGGCAGGTCGTGAATCGCAATATCGCAAGTCTAAATGGATAGTAGTAAGGACTTAACGGAATGAATTAAAATGTGCGAAGTGCGATTTGCAATGCGGTAAAGGTTGTGGGTTGCGATCTCCGATGTGGTAAGTTTAGTGAAGTGTGATTTGTGATACGGTAAAGGTTTCAGGTTGTGATCTGCGATGTGGTAAGTTCAACGAAGTGTGATTTGTGATAGGATAAAATCAACAGGATATGATTTGCGATGGGGATGACATGGCGGTGAAAAGAAGAAAGTGAAAAGTTGTGATTTGCGATATGCAATGTCGCAATATCGCAATCGCAAGAACAAGTGGTAAGAGTTAAAGGTAAAAGCTAAGAGTTGCGAAGTGCGATTTACGATTTCGCAATATCGCAATCACAACGAACGAGTGGTAAGTGTTAAAGTAAACATTAAATGTTGCGATTTGCGAAGTGCGACGTATGGTGGCGAGAGTCTCGAGGAGAAAAGACGTAGGTCAGATTTTCGGTGGTTTTGAATGGTTTTCACATTTTTTTCATAAAAAGGGGAAGGCAATGAGAATAAGTGGGAAAAAGTAGAGTGTAACAATAGTGCGCAGAGCATAAAAAAAGAGATGGAAGGGAGATGGGGGATGAAGCAAGAGGTGCTGGAGAATTTCCCTCTGGGCTATGTTGCATGTACCTGTTATCAACCTACCTATTTATGCAAGAAAGACAGAAAATATGTTCATGAGGATGCAAGCATTGATCTAATTTATTTCCAAAAAATCATAAGTGAGAAAGCATTTTTGGTCTGTCGGAAAAGGTCTACCCTCCTCGAGCTCTATTGACAGAGTTGAGAGGGGAAGGATAACCTCATAGATTTATGGAGTTTATCAACTACTCTACCACTCTATAAGTAGATTCAATCTACAGCAAAAGACAACAGGAAGTAAACTAAAACATCAATAAAAATACCAACAAACTAGCTAAATGTTTCGAAGAAAAAAACTAGCTAAATGACATGAAAGGAGAATATAGTAACAAAAGAGAAGTTGAGGTACATGGGTTGGGCCCTAAACCACGAGCCCAACTCTCTGGAACTAGATCAATAAAATGGAATCTATATACTCATTTCATAAAAAGAATAGTTGGTTACATCCATCAAAGTCTTAACAGAGCCTCACGGCTTTACAACAAAACTTTGAATCCAATGGAATGGAATGGAAAGGAATGGAAGTGGAGTGGAATGGAATTCCCCTAATTGGCTCTTAATAAACTTTATTTATCCTAAAGGGAAGCTACCAACAGCTCCCTAAAACAGAGTGATTTATTCCACTTTGACTCCAAGTAAACCATCGATTGAGTGCACTTCGCCTTCAGTTTTCTTGGCTGCCTTTGATAGTTAAGGAGGGTGGACAACCCCCTTGAATCTCTCCAATATTTATCCATTATTTCTAGACATTGTGCTCATTTATTCTCCAGTCTTGATCTTCCAGTGGCAGGGAGCAAGTCCCTAAATCATCTCCTTCTCCAAATCTGTATAATCTGCCAAATATTCTCACAATATTCTACAAAAATAACCAATATTAGGCAAAAATATGCAACTACCTTTAATCCTTCCTAAGAACATATTAAAGCATAAGAAAACATTATTAAGTGTAGAAGGAGAGATTTAATATATCCTTTTATGTGCATAAGGAAGGTAGATGGGCCTAAGAAAGGTTATATGAGCCTTATTTTATGTCTAATTTAGAAGCCCATCATCACTCCCCTGCTGAAACTGTTGCTCATCCTCTAGGAAACCTATTCATCCTCCTTGCCTTATGGTTCTTCCTGCATGCTGGCTTATTTCATTTTCTGTCTCTTGGGCCATGCACTTCTCCCCCTGCTAATATTCTTGCTATTTTTCTTGCATTTATTTTTGTAGGTGCTGCATGGAGGTCCTTAGGTGCCTTAAGAAAATTTATTTTGCATGCCAAGAAGTGGTGGGTCCACCTTTTATTATATTTTTCTTCTTTTTCTTCTTCTCTTTTTTTATCTTCTTTTTTCTTCTTCTTTTCCTTATTTTTTCCAACTTTTTTTTATTGCATGGAAAATAAACTCAGAGTGTTAACTGAGTTCACCCTTGGTTACCGCTTTGGCACTCCGTGTATTTTGTTACAATGAACTACTTACTGCCCACTTTCTCAAGCCCTTTTTACTTTTATCTTGTTCCTTTTCTTGGTGGAAAAAGTGAGGCTAGTTGCTAGATAAGGCTGAGGTTGCTCTGCTAATGATTTTTCTATATAAAAAAACTTTCCTTCTCACACTTTTTAATGTTTTATTAAGCTAACATATATTCGAAGAAAGGGTTAGATGATTGCATACCTGAGCCTTACCATTGACTTGCTTTTCATGTGATATTGAAGCTACTGCTGATATGGTTGTTGAAGTTGTCTTTGGTGGTTCTGAAGTTGCATTCGATAATTTTCTTGAGGTCCTTTTGGAGCTTCTAAGCATGGGAGGAGGAAGTCCAAGTTTGA
This sequence comes from Pinus albicaulis, assembly GCA_034641835.2. Taxonomy (NCBI): domain Eukaryota; kingdom Viridiplantae; phylum Streptophyta; class Pinopsida; order Pinales; family Pinaceae; genus Pinus; species Pinus albicaulis. The sequence continues at coordinate 1,984,085,716 of CM076578.1, forward strand.
CTACCTTTGACTAAAGTGTTGACCAAATTTTCTTTTTTTTCCAACTTGTTGTTTTATGCTTGTAAAGGTTGGATAGCACTTGCATTCATCCGAGAGAGATACATGGAGAAATACACATTTTTTTTTTAAGGCCTACTAGCTGCCTCCATGAAGTTTTCAACTAGAAGGTCGGCCTAGGTGCCTCAAAGGAGGTTTTCACCTAGGATCTTTTTTTTTCAGCCCAATGACCGCCTCATAGAGTTTTTCAATTAGTGAGCCAATCTCAGATGCCTCAAAGAGGTTTTCATATGAGATTTTATTCTTTCCTTTTTTTTTTCTTTTTTTTTCCTTTTTTTCACTTTCCTACTTTACTTGAAGAAAAACAAAACCTTTTTCAAGTATAGGAATACTTCCAATGGAGCCATGTACACATCAAGATGACAGATAAAATCAGGTGCGCACTTGGAATACATGCTCTGACATGTACATGAATATGAGAGATGAATTGCTTTGACTGGGATTGTATCAAGTGTTGTTGGAGAAGAGTGTGATGTTGCAGCTTAATAACTATTTGGAACCATATGTCAATATAGTTGTGATGCCCCTAGTTCACTTTCTGAGTTGGATCACCTTGGATGTCCTCTTCTATTAGAAATTCAAATCTTCCTCTTTTTGTTGATTGTTCTCTAGAACACATGGAGGAAATGTTGGTAAACATGAGGGAACTTTCTCAACATCTGATTCTGATATCTTCTCTTCATCAAGTGCAACCCTTGATTCTTTGATCTCGTCATTTGTATCTTCTTCTTCTTTATGTTGTCCTTCAATGACATTAAGAAAATATCCTCTTTGAAATACCTTTCTTGAACTAAGATGCAGACCATTTTGATCAAGAGGATATGTTTGGTAGTGTTGTACCTCAACATTGTAAGTGGGCTGAGATACTTCATGGTGTGGGTTTGGAAATGGTGGTATAGGTACTTGAGTGGGGGTGGATATATGAGATGGATATGGTTAAGGTTGTGGTTGTGGTGGAGGTGGATGGTAGGGATAGCATCGAGTTGGGTATGGAGGATATTGATCTGAAAATGGTCTAGATAACTTGTATGTATTTCAAGAACCTACCACTCAGTTTAAATTAAAATGATATACCTTTTACTTGAAAATTTTCCGGAATATTTTACTTGAAAGTGGTGTATGAATTTTTATTGTTTATGTGTCTTAACTTCATTTGTTCTTGATTTAATTTAACATATATGACAGCAACATAATGCAAAAAATAATCATTCAAACACAACAACAATTTTAATCTAGGATTTCACCCGAAATCTCGTGGGCTACGTCTCCTTTGAGCTTTGTAATCATGACTCAGCTCTTTGGGATTATGGTAAGTATTTTACAAAGTAAATAATTAATTCCAATGAATAAAAAATTGATCCAAAGGACTGAAAATACCATGAATATCCCTCAAATGGCTGTCCAAGCTCTGAAAACAGCTTTAGGCTCTTGTTGACACGATTCCTTCTATCGGTGCACTAAGATACTTTGAGCTTCTAAATGGCATAAAATCCCTAAAAATTATATTTCTATCATTGAAACCAATCCTGATGTATCCAATACACATCAGACATCAATTACCAACTGATAAATTTCTCAAATTGAGCACTGCAATCCCAAAATAGGCTATCCTCCACGGTTTGCCCAAGGCTGCCCAGAACTTCACATCAGCTTTTAGAGCTCTATAAATTCTAAAAATGTTCTAAAACTACTTCCATTGGTTCCAAAATGTCTTAAATAGCCAAGTTATACTATTTTTTCATCAAAAATGGCCTCCGACTACTCCGGTTTCGCCTCAATCACCAATCGGCACCCCATGGCACTAGGGTCAAGGAAGACTTCTATGCTGAGTTTTTGACCTCTAAAAGTATTTAAAACTTTCTGAAACCTCTGTAAATATATTCATAATGATGTTTTCAGTCAAGAATGACCATTGGTTCACTGTAAATGGTCTCAAACAGCTCTTTCTAAGCCCTGCACTGCTGCTGGCAAAAATGACCCCTGGAACTAAAATGAAGCTTTTCGGCCTTCAAACGTTATTTACAGGCTCTTCAAACCATTTTATCAGATTCAAAACATCTGAATTATTCAATTTAGACTATTGGAACTTTGGAAAAGAACTCTAACTCCCCTGGCTAGGCCTCAAACTGTTTTGGTCTCATGGTGGCCCTGATGGCTCTTTCATCTTCCCTGAAGAAAAATATGTTGAATATCACCTCCATTCGACCTGACACCTATCCAAACATGCTTAGGAGGTATAAGATACCCAAAATTGACTAAAATTTTGTCCAATTTCGTTCAATATTGAGAGAGTTATGGCCAAAACCAATTTTGCCCAATATCCCTAAACAAACTCCACCAAATGTGGAGCAATTGGAGCTAGCTGGAGTTAAATTTGGTGGAGAGGGCCAAATTTGGGCGCGCCCTCTAGATTTGGAAGAACCACTGGTAGTCATATTTAATGTTAGGGGCCATGGCCCCCGCATTAAACGTTAATAAACCGGCCACGTATAAAATGGTTAACCAAAAAACGTGGCATTAAATGTTGTAGTCGTGGCCACATGTTCGTTGCAAACTGCCGCCACTAACCGTAAATTCTAGTTTGGATTTAGCTCCTAGCCATGGCGGTATGCTCATGTGGTGTCAGTTATATGGTGTCGGGCAAGCCCTTAATTTTTCCGCTGAACGCAAGTTAAAACCATGAAAATGTTTCCCACGGCTCATATGTTAAGACTTATACATATGGCACAACGGTATACCTGCTGTGCCACTCGACAAGAGGTTCAAGGTTCGAGACCCGAAAGTTGCAGAGAATTTTTCCAACCCATTACTGCTCGGCCTGGGGCCATGTGGTGGCCTCCAGGCCTGCCACGTGGCGGCTTCCGGGCCTACCACTTGGCAGCATCCAGGCCTGCCACGTGGTGGCCTCCGAGCCTGCCATGTGGCAGCATCGGGCCTGCCACGTGGTGGCCTCCGAGCCTGCCACGTGGCGGCCTCCTAGCAGCTCGTGATTGGCCATGAAAATCCAAAGTCAATCAAACCTCCAATAAAGACTTGCCACTTGTCAAAATTTGATATGTCCAAATGGAATATTCTAGGGAATATTTTAGGGAATATTCCAATGAATATTCCAAGAATATTCCTTGGAATATTATTTTTATTTTTTTTAATTTTTCCAATTTAGAAAAGTTAATCTTGGTCAACTGAAAAATGGAGTTTACTAGAGACTTCAAATGTTAATAACTTTCACATACGACCTCCGTTTTGCGAATCGTTCACGTCGCCAAAATCACAGCGACGAGACCTTTCTAGTCGTTTAGGTTTGGCACTCTTCCAAGCACTTTGAATTTTAAGCTCTCATTCTGGTCCATGATCTAGTTTTGATCACACCTCCCAAATGAGAAGCTTTTGGACCCCAAAAGCTCTCTGGAATACTGAAACTGATCTATACAGTGAATAAGAATATTGCACCCTCTTCTCTTCAACCTCCAAAAACTTGCCCTGCATGGCTAGTGAATTTGAACCACAACTAGAAAGCAATTCACACTTCCTTTACTCAATGCACTTGTCCTCCTGTCAAGAGCTGTCTTTCTTGCACTCACTCATAAAATTTCTGGCGAGAAATTTGCAGAATGAAACTGAACAACGCTTCCTTGATCAGTGATTCAAGGTGGCTCAAACAAACGAGAAATTACAGCATAAAATACATATATACAACTGAAATTTGCATATGTACAAAATGAGTATGTCTTATTGTATCAAGAAGTCTATCCACTTCTTACCAAGCCACTTCCATGGTGACTTTTGCTGCTGCAACTCTTCCTCATGTGAAACTTCCATTTTCACATCAATAATGGAATCCTTGGTTCCAGTTGCGCCAATATTTCTGTCCTGTTGCTGCATGTGCTTTGGAAAACTAGTTGGATGAAAAGTCCAACAATGGGAGACAACATGTCCCTCTTTTGGAAAAATGTGCAAAAATCATGCACCTTCTTTGAAAGTTATGTTTTCCTCATCTGCTTCCTGTATGCTTTCTTCCTCATCCATCATCTTGAAACAACATGGTTAAATTGACCACAATATGTACATCAAATCTTTCTTCCATTTAAACATGAAAGATTATCACGTTTTGTAGAAACATAATCAAATTGATCATGAGAAGATTTATACCTCTTGTGCTGCTTTGAATGTTCATCTTTTTTTTCTTCATGAGAAGATGAACTAGTAGAGGCTATAGCTTTAATTTGCAGACTAACATCACCGTTTTTGTCTTGAAAATTGTCTGAACTTGCATGCTTGCCATAAGCTACATGTATACCATCTTCTTGCTGCAAAAAAGGCTTAAAGCAATGTCAATCATCTTTGAAACAAATTTGACATATTTACATCTCAGAACTTGGAACAAAGTTTCTCTTTGAAATAGCCTCACATGCCTTCATGGCTTTGGAGTCTTCGCCATTAAATTGCACATAACCAAGACCAAGATTCTTGGGTCGTTCGTTAACTGAAATGGGATCAACCATGCCTTGTGCATGCTTGCCTAATCCCTTGCCTTCATAGTCTATTTTAATCATTAATTTGGACCCTATTCCCATTGTATGTTCTTCAGAAGAACCAACACATCTTTCTAATGAGGAAACTTAAGACAAGTTAGAATGGATTACCACTTCCTCACTCATTTTCTTGGTCAAAACCTCTTGGGCTTGATGGAGTTTCCTCCTCATATCATGAAATATTTGAATAATTTCTTCCTTCTCTTCCTTCATGGAAAACAACTATTCCAAAAGTTTAGTGCTTTCTCTTTTGTCCTCAAACAAAATCTGCACCATGTCCTTCAATATAATAAAGTCACGCTTCATATCATCATTGAAGAATCTTGTGAAGGAGGAAAATTCACTTGTAGAAGTTGTCATTATGATTTGAATGAAAAAAAGGAACTTCAACAAAGTTCTCAAAGCTTTTCAAAACAAATGACAAAGCTTTTTTAACCAAATGGTTGTAAAGACAAACTCTTATTCAAGCAACCAAACAACAAACAAACTCCAAGAGCTTCTTAACAAACAACCGTCAAGAGGGTTTGATCCAAAAGTGACCTTGAGGTCCCTTGGGGTAAGGAAGATGCCTTCATGCATTTTATTCCCTTTTTTTCCTCTTCAGGACTTAGCTAATTAGTAGCTATCCCCAAATCTCAAGCAAACTCAAACAACAATTAGTTTGCAAACATTAAAACAATCAATCTTTTACACTGTTTAACACCTTTCAAGCTATACAATCAAGCAACCAAGTGATTTGTCAAGCAAGCAACCATGCTCCGATACCAACCTGATCTGAAAATGGTCTAGATAAATTGTATGTATTTCAAGAACCTACCACTCAGTTTAAATTAAATTGATCTAGCTTTTACTTGACAATTTTGCGGAATATTTTACTTGAAAGTGGTGTACGAATTTTTAGTGTTTATGTGTCTGAACTTAATTTTTTCTTGCTGTAATTTAACACATATGACAAAAACATAATGCAAAAAATAATTATTCAAACCAACAGCAATTTTAATCTTGGAGTTCACCCAAAATCTTGTGGGCTACGTCTCCTTTGAGCTTTGTCATCATGACTCAGCTCTTTGGGATTATGGTAAGTTTTTTACAAAGTAAATACTTAATTCCAATGACTAAAAAAATGAACGAAAGGACTGAAAATACCATGAATATCCCTCAAATGGCTTTCCAAACTTTGAAAACAGCTTTAGGCTCTTGTTGACACGATTCCTTCTGTCGGTGCACTTAGATACTCTGAGCTTCTAAATGGCACAAACTCCCTCAGAATTATATTTCTGCCACTGAAACCAATCGTGATATATCCAATACACATCAGACATCAATTACCAACTGATAAATTGCTCAAATTGAGCACTGTAATCCCAAAATAGGCTATCCTCCACAATTTTCCCAAGGCTGCCTAGAACTTCACATCAGCTTTTAGAGCTCTATAATTTCTCAAAATGTTCTGAAACCACTTCCATTAGTTCCCAAATGTCTGAAATATCCAAGTTAGACTATTATTTCATCAAAAATGGCCTCCGACTGCTCCAGTTTTTCCTCAATCACCAATCTGCACCCCTTGGCACTCAGATCAAGGAAGACTTCTTTGCTGAGTTTTTAACCTCTAAAAGTATTTAAAATTTGCTGAAACCTCTGTAAAGAGATTCAAAATTATTTTTTTTCAGTTAATAATGACCACTTTTTCGCTGTAAATGGTCTCAAACAACTCTTTCTAAGCCATGCACTGCTGCTAGCAAAAGATGGCAAAAATGACCCCTGGAACTAAACTAAAGATTTTCGGCCTTCAAACGTTCTTTACAGGCTCTGAAAACCATTTTATTAGATTCAGAACATCTGAATTATCCAATTTATACTATTGGAACTCTAGAAAAGGAATCTAACTCCCCTGGCTAGGCCTCAAACTGTTTTGGTCTCATGGTGGCCCTAATGGCCCCTTCATCTTCCCTGAAGAAAAATTTGCTGAAGATCACCTCCATTCGACCTGATACCTATCCCAAAGTGTTCAGGAGGTTGAATAGACCCAAATTTGACTAAAATTTTGTCCAATTTCGTTCAATATTGAGAGAGTTATGGCCAAAACCAAATTTTCCCAATATCCCTAAACAAACTCCACCAAATGTGGAGCAACTGGAGCTAGTTGGAGTTAAATTTGGTGGAGAGCACAAAATCTGGGCACGCCCTCCAGATTAGACAGAACCACTGGCAGTAATATTTAATGTTAGGGGTTCTTGGCCACATGGCCCTCGTATTAAAAGTTAATAAACTGACCACGTATAAAACGGTTAACCAAAAACCGCAACATTAAATGTTGTAGTCATGGCCACATGTCCGTTGCTGACCGCTGCCACTAACCGTAACTGCCAGTTTGGCTTTAGCTCCTAGCTATGGAGGTATGGTCATGTGGTGTTGGTTATATGGTTTTGGGCTAGCCCTTAATTTTTTCGCCGAACGCAACTTTAAACCATAAAAATGTTTCCCACGGCTCATATGTTATGACTTATACATATGGCACAACGGTATACCTGTTGCACTGCCCGACAAGAAGTTCAGGGATCGAAACCTGAAAGTTGCAGAAATTTTTTCCAACCCATTACTCCTCAGCGTGGGGCCACGTGGCAACCTGTGATTGGCCACGAAAATCCAAAGTCAACCAAACCTCCAATAAAGACATGCCACTTGTCAGAATTTGATACATCTAAATGGAATATTCTAGGGAATAGTTCGAGGAACATTCTTTTTAAAATTTTTCAAATTTAGAAAAGTCAAAATTGGTCAACTGAAAAATGGAGTTCACTGGAGACTTCAAACCTTAATAACTTTCGCATGCGACCTCCGTTTTGCGAACCATTCTCGGCGCCAGGATTGAAGCGACGAGACCTTTTTGGTCGTTCAGGTTTGGAACTCTTTCAAGCACTTTGAATTTTGAGTTATCATTCTGGTCCATGATCCAGTTCTGATCAGATATGGAGGGAAATATTGAGGATATTGTGGATTTCCCCAAAAAGGACCTTGCCAACCATGTTTCCAAGATTGGTTTTGGGGGTGAGATGGCCAAGGTTGCCAAGGAGGGAGGGTGTCCCATTTAGTTTGAGATGGATGTGAATAAGCTTGAAATTATGATGTGGATCCTTGCATCATATAAAGTTTACTAGGTTACCAGGGTATCCTTGGAGCTACATGACATAGCTTCTTTGGTGATTGCCTTACTCCATTGTCTTCTTGGTAAACTTCTTTAAACCTGGGGAATGATGAACAACATTTAGTAGCATATGATTCTACATGGATAAAAAAAATATCAACATCTTCTTTTTGCTCATTTTGCATTCTTAACATTTCTACTTGTTCACTTAGATTGCTAAGAATTTCTGTTTTAAAGTTATCAAGCAAATTTCCACGTTCATTTTGCCTTACCAATGTTGATGTTGATTTACTTACTCTTTCCCTTCCTCTTGATATGCGCTAGCATGTTTCACAAATTTCTTCAAATGAAAATTGATATACATCTCCTCTACTCATGAGATTAAGGAGATCAATCCACTCATCCCTAATTGTTCTAAGTAAGAGGGTTTTTAGTGTGTCAAATCCTAGATGATGCAATTTTCCCCTCTTAACATTATACATGAACTTCTCTATTAGATCCTCAAGGCTCTCATCTTCTTCTTGGTTCATTCTAAAAATTTCTTCTCTAAGATCACGATCTTTATATTTATCTAGAAATATGTTTTGCATATAATTCCATGATCTTATTGAATTAGTACCTAGACTCATGAACCATTTAAGAGCTCTATCCTTCAATTTTGCAGGAAAAATATCAATTTTTGAGTGTGTAATAAGTAGCCATAAGACCTACAAAGTATCTCAAATTCAAAGAGAAATGACTTCGGATCCTCTGTCCTCATACATGGAAGTTGGGAAGGAAAGATGGAGGGATGTTCTTCATAGGTACACTGAGTGTACATATCTTGAATGGGAAAAACCAATAAGATCTTCTTCATTGTCATCATATCCATCCATCTCTTCTTCCTTCAAAAGTGTATGGTGATGTGGTTCTTACTGCACCACATGGTCAAGTGGGGGGGTTGGTAGTGGAGAAGTTTTTTTTTTTTTTTTTTAATATTATGAGTATCCCTACTCCTATGAGGCATGAAAATCATATTTTTTGTATTTTTCAATATTTCAGAAATGACACGAAAAGAAAGCAGAAAATAATGCTAAAACAAAATCAAACCATCTACTAGACACCTGCCCAACAACGACGCCAAAAGTGGTGAGCCCTGGTATTACACCAAGAGTGTTGTAACTCCTAGGGGCTACCCTAATTTACTTTATCAACCCGAGGTTCGTACAAAATTTGAGGTGAATGTGCTATATACACAACAGATGCATTCTGTTCATGTCATCCTCTTCCACTTTACGAAAGGGTGCTATTTCTTAAATTATGAGAACAATTGGAAAGTAAATTGCTGGAAGGAAATGACAGAAAGGAAACTGAACTAAATTGCCGGAAAGAAATGAAAAGAATGAAGCTAATTGAATTTACAGAAGAAAAATAGCAGAAAGGAAACCAATTCTAAACCACTTAACTTAGCCAAATGCCTAAATGCACTCTACTTATCTTATGATCTATCTACTATGCTCTTATCCATGCAACTAAACTATCCATGATTTAATTCTGACTAAAAAGAGTTAATTTGTAGCTTGGAGGAAGAAATAGGGCTAAAAGAGGCTAATGGGGGGTTTAAACCCCTAGAAAAATTTATTATAACGTGAGAAATGACTTTGGAGCGGAAAGAACTCAAAAGTGTGATGGAGGACAAAAGCCGCGATGTGAAATGTCGAAATCGCAACTTCGCAAGTATAAGTGGATAGCAGTAAGGGCTTCACGGAATATAATAAATTGTGTGAAGTGTGACGAGTGACGTGGTGGGTCTCGAATTGCAATATCGAAAGTATAAATGGATAGTGGTAAGGACTTAACGGAACAAAATAAAATGTGCTAAGTGCAATTTGCGATGTGGTAAAGTTTGCAGGTTGCGATCTATGATGAGGTAAGTTCAGCGAAGTACAATTTACAATAAGGCAAAGGTTGTGGGTTGCGATCTACGATGTGGTAAGTTCAGCGAAGTGCGATTTATGATAGGATAAAATCTACGGGATGCAATTTGGGATGGGGATGATGTGGCGGTGAAAAGAAGAAAGGGAAAATTTTCGATTTGCAATATGTGATGTCGCAATATCACAAGAACAAGCGGTAAGAGTTAAAGGTAAAAGATAAGAGTTGCGAAGTGCGATTTGCATTTTCACAATATCGCAATCACAACGAACGAGCGGTAAGTGTTAAAGTAAACATTAACTGTTGTGATTTTCAAACTGCGATGTATGGTGGCAGGAGTCTCGAGGAGCAAAGGTGGAGGTCGAGTTTTTGGTGGTTTTGAATGGTTTTCATGTGTTTTTCATTAAAAGGGGAAGGCAGTGAGAATGAGTGGGAAAAAATAGAATGTAACAACAGTGCGCAGAGTGGAACAACAGAGATGGAAGGGAGATGGGGGATGAAGCAAGAGGTGTTGGAGAAAGACAGACAATATGTTCATGAGGATGCAAGCACTGATCTAATCTATTTCCAATAAATCATAAGCGAGAAAACATTTTTGGTCTATGGAAAAAGGTCTACCCTCCTTGAGCTCTATTGACAGAATTGAGAGGGGAAGGCTAAACTCACAGATTTATGGAGTTTATCAACTACTCTACCACTATGTAAGCAGATTCAATCAACCACAAAAGACAACGGGAAGTGAACTAAAACATCAATAAAAATACCAGCAAACTAGGTAAATGTTCAGAAGAAAAAAACTAGCTAAACAACATGAAAGGAAAAGATAGTAACAACAAAGAAGCCAAGGTACATGGGTTGGGCCCTAACCCATGAGCCTAGCTCTCTGGAACTAGATCAATAAAATGGCATTTCTCAACTCATTTCATAAAATAAAAGTCTATTACATCCATCAAAGTTTTAACAGAGCCTCATGGATTTACAACAAAAATTTAAATCCAATGGAAAGGAATGGAAGTCCCATAATTAGCTCTTGATCAACTTTATTTATCCTAAAGGGAAGCTACCAACATCTCCCTAAAATAGAGTGATTGAATCCACTTTGACTCCAAGTAAACAATCGATTGAGTGCACTTCATCTTTAGTTTGCTTGGTTGCCTTTGATAGTTAAGGAGGGTGGACACCCCCCTTGAATCTCTCCAATATTTCTCTATAATTTCTTGACATTGTGCTCATTTATTCTCCAATATTGATCTTATCGTGGTAGGGAGTAAGTCCCTAAATCATCTCCTTCTCCAAATCTGTATAATCTGCCAAATATCCTCACAATATTCTACAAAAATAACCAATATTAGGAAAAAATATGCAACTACCTTTAATCCTTCCTAAGAACATATTAAAGCACAAGAAAAAATTATTAAGTACAAAAGGAGAGATTTAATATATCCTTTTATGTGCATAAGGAAGGTAGATGGGCCTAAGAAGGTTAGATGAGCCTTATTTTATGTCTAATTTAGAGGCCCATCACCCAGCTCCCAAAAATGGGTGAAATTATGGCCTTGTTAATTTTCCCATTGACCCTTATTTTCATTAAAATAAAAAAGAACCATTTTGTTATAAAACGACAAAAAAAATATAAAAATTGGGTTGGCGGGTCACCAGCCCCGCCACCCCACTGTAGATGATATTATGAATATTACAATTTATTGGGGGGTGGGCTGTCAACCCCGCCACCCCTGTTGGAACTCACAAAAGCCAACGGTTCGACAGGCCATGACCCCTGGAACCACTGTATAACACCATAGGATATAAGTGTTAAGGGTGCAGTGGGTCGGGCCAGGGTTGCGTGGAGTGGACCCCACCCACTCAAAACCATATGTATTAAAAAATGGCATATATATATTATAAATTAGAGCTGGTGGGAATCAAACCCATGGCTGGTGGGTCCGCCGGTCCCGCCCAATACAGCGGCTCTACACAACCACCATAATGTTTAAACAAAAACAAACACCACAACTATACTACCAACCGCCAAAATAATTACATTTAGTTCAACTAAATGCTATGTTGAGAGGGGGCGGGGTTTGATCCCCCGACCTCCTCTCCAACAATTTCTATACTTGCCACTATGCCAACCAACCTTATGTGGTAAATTCCACCTAGAAATGGGTATAAAGACCTTTATTTTGTCAATGTATCCGAAACAAAACAATAGAGTTTGAGGTAGAGTTATTATTTTATTGCAGGTGGAACCATGAGCCATTCAGAGAGGAAGTGGAACCATGATCTTAGCGACATTTTTAGAGGGCCCAAATTTGTTCGGTGTCCAAATTGGACAAATTTTATATGGATTTTACACCTCTCGACGACGAGAATTTGATGAAGATGCCAGTTTCTAGAACAAAGGTCTCCATTTTTCAGCCATTTTCTAGATTGGAATGATGGTGTCAGATTTCAGAGTGTGGATAGTTGATTTCATGCCATTCGATGCCACGACTTCGATTGTGCATTTAGATCTAGCTGTTGAGCAACCGATTCTTCAACCAGCATCAGAGTTGAGGTATATGTAGCATTGTTTCCATGTACTTCATTGATTATTGTTGTGTCAATTCATGCTTGATTTATGATGCAAAATATTGATATTTATTTCATGTGATATGTATTCATCATGAATGGTCATTTATGTTCTGAGATCCCTTTGTTTCCTTGACGGTGAAATACTATTTGTCACCATGTGTGAGGTTGTCATGCTAATAGGAGGTTTGTTATGAGTGAGAGTTCCTTGTAGCAGAACGTCTCGTGGAGAAACTTTGCCACTCATTTCGAGGCCACATTTCCTTGTATGAAAAGTAGACATCATCCATGTACATCATCACATTTTCCAGCACCAAATGAAGTGACCAACACCATCAAGACACCGAGGCCCAGAGACATAGTCCACACTAGACGGAATTCGTTATTAAACGTCTTGCGTTTTGTTGTGTGTTTGTTGAAATGTTTTCCTCTTAATTATATCTGCATATTGTCCATTAATGCTTTGATAAAATGCAATTCTAATATATCACAGAAGTAAAAAATCATGGGTAAATTTGGTAGCTGACAGAGCCGAATCAAGTGGTATCAGAGTGGTCTTCTTTCTTATGTGAATTGCGAGCATGAACAATGATTGAACATGCAATAATGGAGGATGGAAAAGACATGTACGAGGCCATGCTCAGGATGTCCAAAATGGTGGACATGATGTATGTAGCTTACAAGGGATGGGAGAAGGAAGAAGTAGAAAGCGATGCTTCATCCACATTTTGCAGTGATTGTTCCTCGCCCTCATCGTATTATCAACATTTGAATGAGGAGATCAACTATAGCCTTCAAACAAATAACATTTAATTGAAAGTGATTCTATGAGAACAAAAATAGTATAAGAAGAGACTGTAGCTTTACTTACAAGTAGCAGAGGGAGTCTTGGAATAATTGAAGTGAAACGACCAGAGCCTTCAAGCAAAGGATGCTGAATTAAGGAGGCATCTACAAAAAGAGAAAGAGGATAAGCAGAGACTGCAACTTTAGCTACGAGCCCCGGAAGAGGCCTTGGAGGAGTTGAAGCGTAACAAAGGCTTGAAGAAGCCATCATCACATGTTTTTGAATCGACCTCTGAGGTAAACAATGTTGATGTTTCTTCAGTTTCATCTTCACATGCTATTATTTCTGTGGGAAATGTGGAGATACCCCTTACAGAAATTGGCATGAGACTCCTCACCAATATGGGATACAAAGGAGTAGGACTTGGTGTTAATGGCCAAGGCATAACTCAGCCATTGGAGATCGTGCAGAGACCTCAATTAGCAGGTTTGGGGTACAGTAAAGGAAAATGCTCGAAGGTGTTAGAAGCTCGCAATGCATGGTTGAAACCATTGGGAAATATATCGACAGGAACACTTCTGCATCTTCCTATGATAATGCACCTGGTAGTGAAAGAGATGAGCAAGCTCTCGTCACCATGGACACACCAGAAACAACTAAGAAAGGTATAACAAGTCTCCATATTCTCAAGTTCATTTTTATTATAAGCATGTTGATAGTCATGGACATAAGTCATGGCATAGAAAAACTTGTCATTTGTGTGGTTTGCATAATCATGTCATTTCTGAGTGTTGGAAGAGAATGGCAGCATGAAAGAGTATGAGGCATGAAAGGCCTTCTCCACAACAGGGAAAGAAATTGGTTAAGAAGGTATGGAGGAAGAAGACTCATTGCAGTTATTGTGACAGAAGTGGCCATCAAAGATCCACGTGTTGGAGACTCCATCTAGAGCAGCGTCTGAAGGATAAAGCGTCCGTGTAGAAGCCAATCAGTGAAAATGATCAACAAGAAAATCCACCACATTCGTCATGGTTCACTATGTTGAGTAAGAAATGGTTTTTCCAAATGTATTGGCCACAATTTTAAATCATGTGTTGCAATTTAAAATGTAAAAGTGATGATTTTTTTTCCATCACTTATAAAGCAAAAATGATATTTTGGGCCTTGTATAGATAGCTAGGGTATTGATCCCATTTTATTGTAAACTTGACCACCGAGTATGTGTTATAAACTCGTGGCAAGTATGGGATGCTTGGGTGATAGATTGGTCACTTATTTAAGCATGTAATTTGAAAAACATTGTACTACAGGATTGCAGAAGATGAAGGTGTCAACTCATCTCGTATGGCTCCGAAGGACAAAGGTGAAGGAGAATGAAGGGTGACCTTTCAGGAAACATGTGGTGCAGAAAAGGTACAAAGAAACTATAGATTATGTTCATGATTTTGGTGGACCAAAAGATCCTTAGTGGGGAGGATTGATCCAGGTGGCTCAGACACCCTCAGTAGACCAAGAGGGCTAATGATAGGTCAAAATTCAAAGTGTTCAGATGGTTCTCAAACCAGGTTCAGGCTGAAATACTTATCACCCTGATTCCAACGATGTGAACATATCTCTAATCCGAGCCCGTATGGAGAAGTTAGAGAAAGATAAAGTTTTGGTCAAAGTTGGGTAGGGGCCAGGTTTAATTGTCCCACAAATTCACCATCAACCGACAGGGAACCCAACTCCCGAAAATAGACAAAAAAATTTCCTTGTTAATTTTCCCAATGACCCTTATTTTTGTTAAAATCGAAAATAACTATTTTGTTATAATATATATATATATATATATAAAATGGGGGTGGCAGGCCACCACCCCCACCACCCCCACCACCCCATGGTAGATCATATTACATATATTACAATTTGTTGGGGGGCACGCTGTCAACCCCGCCACCCCTGTCGGAACTCACAATGTCCAATGGTTCGATGGGACATGACCCCCGGAACCACCGTATAACACCACTAGATATAAGTGTTAAGGGTGCAGTGGGTCGAGTCGGGGCTGCGTGGAGCAGATCCCGCCCACCCGGAACCATATGTGTTAAAAATTGACGTATATATATTATAAATCAAAGTCGGTGGGAATCAAACCCATGGTCGGTGGGTCCGCCGGCCCCACCCAATGCGGCGACTCTACCCAACCACCATAATGTTTAAACAAAAACAAAAACCATAACTATACCGCCAACTTCCAAAATAATTACATTTAGTTCAACTAAATGCTATGTTGAGAGGGGGTGGGATTTGATCCCTCGACCTCCTCTCCAACAATTTCTATACTTACCACTATGCCAAGCAACCTATTGTGATAAATTCTGCCTAGAAATGGGTATAAAGAATTTTATTTTGCTAGTGCGCCTGGAACAGAATGGCGGAGAGGAGGAGGGTGGAGCTTGAGGCAGAGTTGTTATTTTATTGCAGGTAGAACCCTGAGCCATTTAGGGAGGCAGTGGAACCATGATTTTAGCCACATTTTCAGAGGGCCCAGAATTGTCCGATGTCCAAATTGGACAAATTTTATATGGAATTTACACCTCTCGGCAATGCAGATCTGATGACGATGCTAGTTTCTGCAACATAGGTCTTGATCTTTTGGCCATTTTCTAGATTGGAATAATGATGTTTGATTTCAGAGTGTGGAGAGTCGATTTCATTCGACACCACAACTTCGATGGTGCATTCAGATCTAGCAGTTGAGCAACCTATTCTTCAACCAACATCAGAGTTGAGGTATATGTAGCGTTGTTTCCATGTACTTCATTGATTATTGTTGTGTTGATTCCTGCTTGATATATGATGCAAAATCTTGATGTTTATGTCATGTGATATATATTCATCATGAATGGTCATTTATTTTTTGAGATTCCTTTGTTGCCTTGATGGCGGGATACTCTTTGTCACCATGTGTGAGGTTGTCATGTTGATAGGAGGCTTGTTATGAGTGAGAGTTCCTTGTAGTGGAACGTCTCATGGAGAGACTTTCCACTCATGTCAAGGGCACATTTCCTTGTATGACAAGTAAACATCGTACATGTACATCATCACATTTTCCAGCACCAAATGAAGCAGCCAACACCATCAAGACACCGAGGCCCGGAGACGTAGTCCACTCTGGACAAACTCCATTATTAAACATCTTGCATTTTATTGTGTGATTGTTGAAATGTTTTCCTCTTAATTATATCTTCATGTGTCCATTAATGCTTTGATAAAATTTAATTCTAATACATCACAAAAGTAAGAGATCATGGGTAAATCTGGTAGCTAATAGACTCGGATCAAGTGGTATCAGAGCGGTCTTCTTGCTGATGCGAATTGCGAGCATGAACAATAATGAACATGCATCAATGGAGGATGGAAAAGACATGTACGAGGCCATGTTCAAAATGGTGGACATGATGTATGCAACTTATGAGAGACGGGAGAAAGAAGAAGAAGAAAGCGATGCTTCATCCACATATTGTAGTGAATCTTCCTCGCCCTCATCGTATTCTTATCATTCGAATGAAGAGATCAACTATAGCCTTCAAGAAAATAACGTTGAATTGAAAGTGCTTCTAAGAGAAGAGAAAGAGGATAAGAAGAGAGTGCAAATTCAGTTGCAAGTAGGATAGGAAGCCGCAAAGAATTGAAGCACAACAACCAGAGCCTTCAAGCAAAGGATGTTCAATTAAGGAGGCTTCTAAAAAAAGATAAAGAGGATAAGAAGAGACTGCAACTTCAGTTACGAGCTGCAGAAGAGGCCTTGGAGGAGTTGAAGCGCAACAAAGGCTTGAAGAAGCCATCATCACATGTTTCTGAATCAACCTCTGAGGTAAACAATGTTGATGTTTCTTCAGTTTCATCTTCACATGATATTATTTCTATGGGAAATGTGGAGATACCCCTTATAGAAACTGGCATGAGACTTCTCACCAATATGGGATAAAAAGGTGGAGGACTTGGCGTTAATGTCCAAGGCATAACTCAACCATTGGAGGTCGTGCAGAGACCTCGATTAGCAGGATTGGGGTACACTGAATGACAGTGCTTGAAGGTGTCAGAAGCTCCCAATGAATGGTTGAAACCATTGCGGAAAGAGATTGATGAGAACACTTCACCATCATCCTATGAAAACGCACCTGCCAATGATAGAGTTGAGGCAAGCTCTCGTCACCATGACCGCACTAAAGACAATTGATAAAGGTATAACATGTCTCGATATTCTCAAGTTCATTTTGATTATAAGCATGTTGATAGTCATGGACAGAAGTCATGGAAACGAAAAACTTGTCATTTGTGTGATTTGCATAACCATGTCATTTTTGAGTGTTGGAAGAGAATGGCAGCATGAAAGAGTTTGAGGCATGAAATTCCTTCTCCACAGCAGGGAAAGAAATTGGTTAAGCAAGTATGGAGGAATACGAATCATTGCAGTTATTGCGACAGAAGTGGCCATGAAAGGGCCACGTGTTGGAGACTCCATCCAAAGTAGCGTCTGAAGGACAAAGTGTCTATGTAGAAGCCAGTCAGTGAAAATTCTCAACAATAAATTTCACCACGTTCATCATGGTTCACTCTATTGAGTAAGAAATGGTTTTTCTAAATATATTGGCCATAGTTGTAAATCATGTGTTGCAATTTAAAATGTAAAAGTGATGATGTGTTTTCCATCACTTACGAAGAAACAATGATATTTTGGGCCTTGTATAGATAGTTGGGGTATTGATCCCATTTTAATGTAGACTTGAGCACCGAGTATGTGTTATAAACTCGTGGAAATCATGGAAAATTTTAGGGGATAATATTCGTAGGTGGGCTAATTTTCCATGGTTTTTCTAAAAAAAAGATTCGCCAATTTCCATTTTTTTTATAAAAATGATTCGCCCAAATTTTACAATATAAAATTATTTTACCTTAAAAGTCGCCAATATTATAAAGACAATATATGTAATATCATTATAAATTTGAATAATTTTACAAATACATCAATAAACATTTTATAGTTTTCATATTAGGGCTAGTGAGATTCGCCAATTTTTTAAACTTCATAATAATTTTCCATCCTTAAAATTTTCCCTGGTGGAAAGTATGGGATGCTTGGGTCATAGATTGGTCACTTATTTAAGCATGTAATTTGCAAAATATTGTACTACAAGTTTGCAGAAGATGCAGGTGTCAGCTCATCGCTTATGGCTCCGAAGGACAAAGGTGAAGGAGAATGAAAGGTGACCTTTCAGGACTTGTGTGGTGTAGACAATGTAAAAAGCATTTTCAGATTATGTTCATGATTTTGGTGGACCAAAATCTCCTCAGTGGGGAGTATCGATCCAAGGGGCTCAGACACCCTTAGTAGACCAAGAGGGCTGATGATAGGTCAAAATTCAAAGTGGTCGGATGGCTCTCAAACTAGGTTTGGTTGAAGTACTCATTGCCCTGATTCCAATAGTGTGAAAATATCTCCAATTCGAGCCCATATGGAGAAGTTAGAGTGAGTAAATTTTTTGGTCAAATTTGGGTAGGAGCTAGGTTTAACTGTCCCACAAATTCATGATAGGTCAAAATTCAAAGTGGTCGGATGGCTCTCAAACTAGGTTTTGGTTTAAGCACTCGTTGCCCTGATTCCAATAGTGTGAACATATCTCTAATTCGAGCCCATATGGAGAAGTTAGAGTGAGTAAATTTTTTGGTCAAATTTGGGCAGGAGCTAGGTTTAACTGTCCCACAAATTCACCATCAACTGGCAGGGACCCCAGCTCCCGAAAATGGGTGAAATTGTGGCCTCGTTAATTTTCCCAATGACCCTTATTTTTTGTTAAAATCGAAAATAACCATTTTGTTAGAAAAAAACAAAAAAAATATAAAAATGGGGGTGGCGGGCCAGCACCGCTGCTATTGGCTCACTAAGATGTCTATTTAAAAGCAACCCTACTGCCTACATTAATCATCAACCCAGGGTAATTATGTTTATTTCAAGAGTGTTCAACACAGTTTATGCAAGTGAAATCAGAGGTTAATAAATCGAAATCATTGCAGAAGTAAAATATAATTATTGAAGTTCAATCAAAGAAATTTTGAAAGCAATCATTAAATAACTCAACGTATTAACTTAACTTAATTCTAATATTTTCTATGGAAGTAAATTGAAATGCAAAGCTTAAAGTAATTCACAATTAACTAGAAATACTGATTAACATCTATAACAGTCTATTTAACCAGACATGGAATACTACATTAGCTGAACAACAAGTAACACAACCACGTTCTGCAATTGAAATTATCAATGACTAATCAACCAAACAAGATCTCTCAGAATGAACAACAATTGAATTATTCAAATAAGTCTAGTAAACGTGAGAAGTAACATTCATGAGGAAAATGAAAGTAATTAAGACTTTAAATCAATAGGACGCAAACCACTCAATGCTGATGAAATTCAAATCAATTACAAATCTATAAAATACAAGGATGATTAATTGAAAAATAGGAAAGTAAGAATATAACACAGGACAACAATAGAGCTCCTAGTGACTGGGCCCAGAGTCTCCAGAAGTCTCTACTAGATGATCTTCAGAATACGATTATAGAAAAACCACTATATCTTTCATTAAGTTTAACAGTCAGGATACAACATCGCTGAGCACGAAAGCTTATGTTCCGAAGGAATGTAAATAAAATTAAATTACAACATATGGGTCAACAAATCCCGTTCTATTCCATCTATTGATATTTTATATCCTACTAAAAAACAGAACGGATAACAACGAATCCTTAGGATCAGGAGATCCCGAGGATTTCACAGCTTTCTAACAGTTTGTATTATAGAATAAGCGAGATCCTCCTCATTAGTCATTGGTTTGTGTGAATAGAACAAGATATTTTCCTTTTCTTGGCCACTGTTGTTCAATCATTTGAACAATGGTTAATTGGTTTAGATTTCCTGCACATAAAAACAACGAAAGTTATCATTTTTTCCCATAATTACATAATCTTTTGATAATAGTTTTACCCTTGGTTTACAATTAATTATTTCCAGATTTATTCCCAAAGTGAAGGTAAACACATGAAAGTTAGTAATAAATCAAGATAATTATGAGGGTAAAACATACTTTTTTCATGGCCCAACATACTCCCTAGCTTACCTTATTGCATGTCCTCATGCAATGAGATGGTTGAGGTGTAACAATGTCAAGGAATAGGTAGGATATACCTCCTCCTTATATAGTATAAAACCATGTTTCTATTTGACTTTTTCAAAAGATTGATTTACATGACCCTCTGGAAGATCATAATCACGGTGATAGACTTCAGGAGGGTACCATATGATAAGCCACCTGTAGTGTAACCCTATCCATGTACGACCCATACATAAAATTATGTTACTGTATGTGTTAAAAGGAACAACAACTACTTTAAAGTTTCTATAATTAAATGGCTCCTGATTCTTAACGTTGTTGGTGGAGATGGCGCTACCTCATCGGCCAAGGTTGAGGTGTTTTGTCATGAACTTAGCTGCTAAGAGCGTCTTCGTTTCACTAGACCCGAGGTTGAGGGATGGTTCCTTTTTCTTCTAGCTTTCCTTGGAATTAATCTTTCCCTTCTTGGCTGGTCAATTTCTCTATTGTCTAGATTTTCTTCTAATGGGGTTAGGACAAGGTTTAAAAAGTTGTCCCAAGTTAATTGATGCTTAGTTAATTCATGAGTGACAATCATCTTTATCAGACCATGATGTCTGATAACTGTATGTGGATTTTTTTCCCTCCTAACCCAACTAGATATGTCATGCAACAAATAATTCAAGAAAAATGGCAAATTAATTGAAATTTTCTGCTTGAGTATGGCTAGAAGTTTGAGTTGCTGGGGTTTTACCACATCTTGGCATCTGTCGCATGTAATATGCTTCTGAAATATTATTTCCAATTCTTGCGATGGTTCCTTCAAAGTGACAGGGTGAATCCCTTTTCCTTTGCATACCAAATTCTCATCTAGGTATTGGAACACAACAACTACTTCATGTAAGAGAACGTGCTTATCAGTCCACTTTGTTCCAACTGCTGAAAGTCTAGAAACCTCAACTTTTATAGTTTTTTATACTGTTATGTCTCTACCCCTCACAATTGTGTGTCTGTCCTATAGGTTCTGCAAGAATTCTAGTGCTATCTCAGCATCGAATCCCTGTAATTTTTCTAGATATGAGGGCTAGCCAACATTATGTAGGATAGCATGAGCCTGTTCTATAATATTGAGTATTGTGGGCTCGTTGGGGACATATATTCCACCCATGATTGTTGTGTCTCAGAGGCTAAATTCCACTTCTACGTGCACTACTCATGACTTCATGAATTTAGAACACCACAAATAGTGCATGAAAATACTTTGAAACTGTTAAAAAGAGTATAAATGCAATTTTATTTGTTTTTCATATCGACAGGTTTTGATGGAATTTTATTATTAGTTGGGATGGTTGCTCATAATGTACACCCTTTCCCCCTCCAATGGGAAAAGGGCGTACATGCCCTTAGAGCGTAGAAAAAGAGGAAAGAAGTTGAGGATCATTAATGCAACAAAATAATAACTAGAGCAACGTACATTGTGGGAGAAATCAATCAAATTAGCTCAAATCATAAGAATGGTGGGGAAATGGTTAAAAAGGAAAAAATAGAGAAACAATTATTATGAAAAAGATTTTTGCTTTGATGGAAAGTTGTGATAGAAACATGATAGCCAAAGAGTGGTAACAACTGCTGGGATTAAATGACCAGGCATAATTAAGTTAATTCATATGAAAATATAGTTTTACCATGCATACTGGTTTTTATAAAGATAACACTACTCAAATGATAAGTTCTCCTTTGGGAATGGGTTGGTAAAAATAAGTGAATATAAAATTATTGGATGTTATCATGAAACTCCAATGCCACAAGCAGAGCCACTGTTTCTAGTAGGCATCCATAGCCTCAATAGGGTTGCATTTTAACCTAAAAATGAGCCAGAATCCTCTATTTAGTATTTATATAATTTTGTTGTTCTTATGGAGAGACCATTATACTGGCATGGTAACCAGATAACCACAGTGCCATTCACTAGGTTTTAACAAAGTAATTAGGTTAGCTCGTGATGAGACCTCCTATCCTTTAGGCATATTTCTTAGCTAGATGGTCATTACCCTGGTGTGGTGGCCATAATGGGAATGTTACTTGTTATCTCCTTATGATCATGGTAGGTTGGCTCATGATGAGACCCCCTATCCTCTCTAAAATATTTGCATATTATTTTCATATTTGTATATTTTTTTAATCATAAATAGAGGGAGGTTCATTAACTCCTTAAGAGTTAGGGATGGTGTGAGGAGTGAAAAGAAATGCCAATAAAATTTATACCCTTATTCCTAAGTCACCATACCCTAGAAGATCAGCCATTGATAGTGTAAAAATATAAACCAACATGGTATTAAAATAATGAATTATTTATAATATTTCTGAAGAAATGATATCCAACAAGCCATTACATAGTTGAACCATATCAATGTTTGGAAATAAAGATACCCATCAAATGTAAAAAAAAAATCATAATTGTTATTAATATCACTTTTTTTTCTCCTTCGTAGATGCATATTCCTTATCCACAAGATGATTCCCATGAAAAAATGTATGAAAAATAAAATTGGCAAAAATTCATTCAAAGAACTACTTATTATAAAAGTGTGACTGTTCATTTGATCGAACAACGACTGTTCATTCGATTGAACAACAACTGTTTAATCGATTGAACAAAAAAAAAAACACATGAAAGAAAATCCACTGTTCTTTTGGCTGAACAATGATTGTTCAGTCATTTTAACAATCGCTGTTCAATCGATTGAACAACAAAAACATAAAAAAAAAATCCGCTATTCTTTTGACCGAAAAATGACGGTTCACTTGATTGAACACCAACTATTCAATCGATTGAACAACAAAAACACACAAAATAAAATCCGTTGTTCTTTTAACTCAACATTGATTGTTCAGTTGATTGAACAACAATAACACGCAAAAAGAAAATCAGATGTTCAATTGATTGAACAACAAAAACACACAAAATAAAATATGTTGTTCTTTTGATTAAACAACGACTGTTCAGTTGATTGAACAACAACTGTTCAATCGATTGAACAACAATAACATGAAAAAAGGAAATTGGTTGTTCAATTGATTGAACAAAAAAAACACACAAAATAAAATTCGTTGTTGAAAACCAATCGTTGAGTCGATTGAACAACAACTGTTCAATCGATTGAACAACAACTGTTCAATCGATTGAACAGTAATAACACACAAAAATAAAATTGATTGTTCAATTGATTCAACAGAAAAAACTTACAAAAAGAAAATCAGTTGTTCATTTGACTGAACAACAGTTGTTCAAATGATTAAACAACAATTATTCAATTGTTTGAAGAATAGTTGTTCAATTGTTTGAACAACAATAACAAAAAAAAAAGTTGTCTGTTCACTTAATTGAATAACAATAACAAAGAACAAGAAATTTTTATATTTGTATAGTGAGTCAAATCCCAATAAAATGCAAGACAATGTATACATTATTTACAAAACTGAAAAGGATGGATTTTCATGAAGGTAAAGCTGCCGAGTCATTACTCCTTGCAGCTAAACTT
Source organism: Pinus albicaulis (assembly GCA_034641835.2). Lineage (NCBI taxonomy): Eukaryota > Viridiplantae > Streptophyta > Pinopsida > Pinales > Pinaceae > Pinus > Pinus albicaulis. The sequence continues at coordinate 1,984,109,403 of CM076578.1, forward strand.
TTCATAGTGGGGTCGCCATGTACCTATTGGCAAAATGACTCCTTTGTGAGTGGTTTATTATAAAGACGTACACGATGTTCGTCTACTTAGAAGGAAGAGTCGGACCCATCTATGGTGGTTAAAGTGAAAGTGCCATTGTTATGCACTTCTTGAATTTCATATGGGCCAAGCCATCTTGTCTATAGTTTCCCTGGGAAGTCTTGAAATTTGGAATCGTAGAAGAGTGCCCAGTCTCCTTCCTGAAATGTCTTCTTCTTGATAAGGCTGTAATGCCACTTAGCCTGTTTTTGTTGAATGGTTGTGGTATGTTGTAAAGAAAGTAATCGAGCTTCATATAATTCATTTATCTGTTGAAGTCTTTTAATTTTAGCCTCCGTCAAGTCCAGTCCCACTTCCTGCGTTGCTATGATAGTATTTATTTCAAATTCGATGGGGAAAATTGGTTCTTTTCCGAATACCAGTTGGTACAGAGAATATCCAGTAGTATTTTTCCATGTTGTGCAGTAAGCCCACAAGGCCTATGGAAGTCTAGTAGCCCAGTCATGCTGATGTGTTGAGACTGTTTTAGTCAGAATTGATTCAATAACTTTATTGGTACTCTTGACCTGCTCGTTCACCTGTGGATGATATGGAGAAGTGATTCTATGCATGATGTGGTGGTTCCATAGAGTGGCTATAATATTACGTCCTACAAATTTCACCCCCCCCCCCCGTTTGTTATCACTTCCCTAGGTAAACCATACCACACAAATATATCGAAAATAAAATTAATAACGATTTCTTCTGTAGCTCTTGGCAATGCGACTATTTCAACCCATTTTGTTACATAGTTTGTGGAAACCAGTATGTAAGCTTTCTAGTTTGAGGGTGGATTGAATGGACCAAAAAAATCTAATGCCCACCGTTCAAAAGGTTCTATTACCAATTTTGGTTGTAGGGGAATTTCATCAGATTGACCTGGATGACCCATTATTTGGCAGCTATCACAGGCCTGCACATATTTCTTAGCATCCTTAAAAATAGTGGGCCAATAATAAACCATTTGTAATACTTTGTGCCTAGTTTTGTGGTCTGCGAAGTGTCCACCGAAAGGTTCATCATGGCAGGCCCTTAGGATATCAAAAATTTCATCTTCTCGGATGCATCTGCGTATGTGCATATCAGCCCCCGTGTGGAAGAGATGTCCACCAATCAAAGAAAAGCAGGAACTGTGTTGGACAGTCAACTTCCTTTCTTTTGATGTTAAATGCTTGGGCAATTTTCCTACTGCGAGATAATTTGACACATCCACATACCATGGTGCTTTCACTGCTACAAAAAATAGGTGTTCATCAGGAAATTGGTCCTCTAATGCTAGCAGATCATTTATCTTTGGGGCCCGAGAGAGAAAATCTGTAGCTGGGTTCTCCTTTCCTAGATGGTCTTTAATAGTGATATCGAATTCTTGCAAAAGTAACAGCGACCGAGTCACTCTCCCATTTGTAACTGGTTTATCAGCCAAGTACCTAATGGCAGAATGATCAGTATACGAAAATACTTGATAGCCAATTACGTAATGTCTAAATTTATTTATGGCATATATGACTACTAGGAATTCATTTTCTATTACTGTATAATTTAATTTGGTAGGGGTGAGATTTTTGCTGATATAATAAATAGCGTAGGGCTTTTTATATTCTTCTTGACCGAGAACAAATCCTATCATTGTGTCTGATGCATTTGACGAAATATGAAATGGTATTTCCAAATTGGTTCCACACAATACTCATGTAGTCAAGACTAATTTATTTAAATCTGTAAAAGCAGTGTCACGCTTATCAAATCATTTCAATTCAACATTTTCAGTTAAATCATACAGAGGCGCAACAATTTGTGAATTTTTTTTATGAACCTACGATAATATCTTGCATATCCAAGGAAGCTACGTATCTCTATTTGAGTACATGGTGTGGATAGTAAGAGAATTACCTCTATCCTTGCTAGATCTACCTTTATTCCAGCTGCAGAGATATAGTGTCTGAGTATTATGAATTTCATCATCCCCATGTGACACTTTTCATTACTCAAACATAACCTAGTGGTGATACATCATTCCAAAATTTTTTCCAGTGTCTGTAGTGCTTGCTCAAAATCATCCCCATATGGGGTGAAATCATCCATATAAAGCTCAAGTCCTTCATTGATTAGATAGATGAAAATGCTGATTATGGCCCTCTAGAATGTAGCTAGAGCGTTACATAAGCCGAAGGGTAACACTCTGTAAGAAAATGTACCCCATTGGAAGGTCAACGTGGTTTTGTCCTGGTCTTCAGGGGAAATTTGAATCTGATTATAGCCACTAAAGTGATCAAGGAAAAGAATCGTTTCTCTGCCAATGTATCAAGGACTTGATCGATAAATGGAAGAGGGAAGTGGTCCTTCTGCGTGGCTTTATTGAATTCCCTGTAATCCACACAAATCTTCCACTTGCCATTTTTCTTAGGGACAAGTACCAGATGTTACACTAAAAATTGTCATCCTGACATTCTGCTATGTGTATGAGCTCATTATTACTCATACTTCTCCCTTTGCAAGTCTAACATATCAGTTCCTCATGTCAAGCCTTGAAAATCAGAGAAAAGTTCCTAAAAATCTCCTAAAATTTGGTGTTGCACTTTCTCGCTATCTTTCCTGCAGTCCCGCACCTAATGTTCAGCTCTCTTGTGTATTTGAACGCACTTTATCCATGTTAAAAGTGTGGACCCCTGTAAGATCAAAAAGACGCAAGTAATTTCCAAAAAGCTCAATAAAAGTGAATTCTAGAAGCTTCCAGAAAATATCTTGCGGTGATAGAACCGCTCTTATGAGGTGCATGTATCCCTTACCTTATGGAGCTAACCCCTTGATGTGAGGAGCTTATCCTTTTGAAGGAGGATTCTATCCCTTCATAGTTGGAACAAGAAACCTCCTCTATTCTACTATAAAAAGAGGCATTGGGTAGCGTCAAGGGGAGTTCAAGCTTTAGAATATTTGAAGTTAAGTGCTGTTGAGATTCAGACTCAGTTAACTAAGACTTTTGTGAGGAGAGATTACATACCTCTATTCGTCTTGGTTGGAGGAGTGCAGAGCTTATCAAAGTAGAGGAGACTCCTGCTTCGGACCCCGGGAAGGCTTGTGCAACATCAAGGCTCAGGTTGTAAGGTTTTCCTTCTTTTGAAATTAAAACAAATATACTCATTTTTCTCAATAAGCTTTCAATCAATGGTTTATTTCATAGATTCCTTGATCACTAAAATAAGCATGGTTTATGATGATTTCTATACAGGTGCTATGTAATATTTTGCTTGTTTGTGACTGCAGGTCTTGTTACACTGAAAATTTTCATCCTGACATTCTTCTATGTGTATGAGCTCATTATTACTCATACTCCTCCCTTTGCAAGTCTAACATATCAGTTCCTCATGTCAAGCCTTGAAAATCAGAGAAAAGTTCCTAAAAATCTCCTAAACTTTGGTGTCGCACTTTATCTCTATCTTGCCTGCGGTCCCGCACCTAATGTTCATCTTTCTTGCGTACCTGAACGCACTTTATTTGTGTTAAAAGTGCGGACCCCTGCAAGATCAAAAAGGCGCAAGTAATTTCCAAAATGCTCAATAAAAGTGAATTCTAGAAGCTTTCAGAAAATATCTTGCGGTGATAGAACCGCTCTTATGAGGTGCATGTATCCCTTACCTTATGGAGCTAACCCCTTGATGTGAGGAGCTTATCCCTTTGAAGGAAGATTCTATCCCTTCATAGTTGGAACAAGAAACCTCCTCTATTCTACTATAAAAAGAGGCATTGGGTAGCCTCAAGGAGAGTTTAAACTTTGGAATATTTGAAGTTAAGTGCTGTTGAGATTCAGACTTAGTTGATCAAGACTTTTGTGAGGAGAGATTATATACCTCTATTTGTCTTGGTTGGAGGAGTGCAGAGCTTATGAAATTAAAGGAGATTCCTGCTTCGGACCTCGGAAAGTCCTGTGCAACATCAAGGCTCAGGTTGTAAGGATTTTCTTCTTTTGAAATTAATACAAATATACTCATTTTTCTCAATAAGCTTTCAATCAATGGTTTATTTCATAGATTCCTTGATCACTATGATAAGCATGGTTTATGATGATTTCTATACAGGTGCTATGTAATATTTTTCTTATTTGTGACTGCAAGTTTATGAGGAAAACTCCTTCAAGCGCGTGAGGGACAATAACGACTTCAAACAAGCACTGGACAAATGGTAAGTCCTTAACACCTCTATAGAGCTTTTCATAGATCATATATGCTTAGAGAAAGATTAGTCTATTTGGCTGTTTGTTGCTAGATAATTTTAGTACTAGGGAGATTGGTCTTGTCCGCAAGACGGATTTATCCGCCAACAAATTGGCGACTCCGCTGGGGAAAAACTTGTTGTTTTTGGTTCTCTTTTATTTTGATTTGAGGAAACGTTTTTCCTAATTTTTGATTGATAGACATCTGCCTGGGTAGCTTAGGTTTTCTCTGTTTTTGAAAATTTTGAGATCTTTTATGTTTTTCTCTAATTTTTCCTGGGACCGCACTTTTCCTTCTTTTCATAGTGCGGGCAGTTTCGCATTTTTGCTTTAGTAAACAGTGCGGTACCGCACTTGTTCCTTCTGCAAGCCTGTGGACCCTGTTAAAATTTTGAAAAACCTTTAGATTTATTTCTTTAGTTTATCTTTATTTTAATTTAGATTTTTTGATTTCTGCCCAGATTGATGATTGTTTCTGTCAAAATCTTTCTGTGAATGAATCTTAGCAGTATTGGTGTTTTGATGATTTTCTAGAAGTTTTACGTTTTGGATTTTCTTTCACTTGGTCTTTGTAGCGATTCGAAGCATTGACTGTTTGAAATACCTGAGATTACATTAGTCTTTTATCTTTTTCTGAATCCGACCTAATTGTGAAATCATCCTTTATTGAGAAATAGAGTTGCCTGTTTCTTTGCAAATCTTCGAAAAGAAACTTTTTTATTGGTTTTCGAATTTCATTTTTTATAAAAACATAATTGAGTGTTTTTGATCTGTTTGTTATTCTGAACAAATAGATCCTTAGTTTGCTGAATAACTAAGTAAAACATTCTTCAAAAATTTTAAGGTTTTTATTCAAATAGGTTATTAAAATTTGTAGATCTCAGAATTAGTTTGATAGTTTTGAGTGATTTTCATAGAATTTTGTAGATCTCTTTTGAAGAAAACTTGTTTTGTAGCTTCAAGTTTTGAAAGTGAAAGGATTTTCTTATGAGCTTTGATAGTTAGTTTCATTTGGAGTTATTGTTGAAAAGACAAAAATATTTTCTTTCAATTGTTCTTTATGTTTAAAGAAGGAATTGTTCATTAAAAGAATTGCATTCTCTAACTTTTCCTTAATTAGAATTTCATTGAAAAGGAACGATCTGATTATCATTTTTAGGTGCATTTTTAGTACTTTTTGGAAGTCGAGTATTCACACCATCAGAGTTTCACTTCCGCACCCATTGACTTAAGAAACAACTCCTAAAAGTAATGCTTAATTAAAATTCATCTAGCAATATTTTTATTTTCTAGGGCTCTTATCACCAACATAGCTTGGGCTAGTATCTTGGAGTAGGGACTAATTAACTCTCCAAGGTAGTAAAATAAACAAGTAGACAAATCTTGCGGTAGGAAATAAACCCAATTGTAATTTGTATAATCTAGGAAGCTTCTCTTAAAGAAGTCAATCACGAGATCATGTCCGAACCTTTGAGACAATCAATTCTGTTTCATTGGGGAAGATAGAAGATTTTGCACGCATTACAAACGGTAAACCTCGGACTAACCATTGTCGAGGAGCCTGGGGTCACTTGTCGGTAAACCTTGGATTAACCATGTCGAGGAGCCTTCAAGGGGATTGAGCTTTGTTACTCTACCCTTGCGCGTGGGATCGGATCGTAGACTGTTCCCCCAGTTATATTTGTTACTGTTGGTAACCTTAGTGTCCAAAACTTAAGATTATTTCCTAAGGTGACGGTGAAGGAAAGATATCACTGTACCTGGAGTAGACGTTGACTAGACTCACTTGGAATCTCTGGGGGGCTCACTTCACACGAGATGGTTTTGTGAGGAAAATTGTGCCAGTCCGTTTCATTAAGCAGGTTGTCGAGGTAACTGTTCCAACCGCCCTTTCTGTGTTAAATTTCTACTAAGTTGGATTTCATCACCAACTAGTGTTTTTAGTATGGGAAGTTACTGTTTGTGTGTGGTTTGAACTCTTAGTTTTTTAAGCGTGTGATTCAATTGATTGTTTCTTAGAGACTTTAGGTGTTTTCATTGAAATTTTCTTTGTTTGTGTGTGATTAGTTAAATATTTAATCGTGGCAGAATTGCCGAGACAATCCCGGAGATTACAAGGGAAACCCTCTGAATATTCACCAAGTCAGCTTGAAGGGCTTCGCACTCTGGTATCGTCTAGTAGCGGTAGGATTAAATCAATAGAAGTTGGAACTTCATCCATAGTGGTTCATCCTGATTATCAAACACCTATAACAGAAAAAATTCAAGAGCCGATTTCAGTTTCTGAAGTTACTGGTAGTATTTCTCCTACTAGTGAACTGGCTGACAAACCTGAAACTGAACCTTCTGTTTTGGAAACATCTTCGAGATTTATTTCACCAACTTCTAGCGATGCTGGTTCACCTAGGGTAAGAAATATTGTCACTGACAATCTTCCATCTGGAATAATTTCTATTGAATAACTTACTAATCCAGATGAAGAATTATCTCTTCCCAATTCCCCTCAGTCGTTAAATCGTAGGGAGCGTGAATCAATTTTCTATATCCCTATTCGAACTACTGCTTGGTACTTATCCTTAACGAATTTTTTAGAGAATTCCAGTCTTGCTTTTTCTCCACCTTGAGTTCCATTTCATCCAACACCCAGAGGTTACTATCCGTCAACCATTATGGTAGGAGAGTCATCCATGTTTTCCCAGACACTGGAAGCATTTTTACATGGTGGTTCTTCTGTTCCTTTGGGATATCAGGCTCTGTCTGGTACTTTCTCTGGAGCAGCTCCTCAACCAATAGAATAAGTGTTATCATCTAGTTTAAGTGGAATTAAAATTGAGACGTCGAACGCAGAGCAAATTTTTATGATGTCTGGTAATATTCCGAATCCACAACCTTAAGGCAGTCAGTTACCGCCTGGAGGGCAATCTCACGGAAATTAGTTACCGCCTGGGGGGCAACCTCAAGGTAGTCAGTTACCACCTGGGGGGCAACCTTCAGGAAGTCAGTTACCACCTGTGGGTCAACCTCAAGGTATATTTTTCCCAGGACAAGCTGTGGAATCATATTATTTTGGGGGACAACCCCAAGGACAGTACATACCTCAAGGATATCAGCCTTCAAGAGAGTACACACCCCAGGGTCAACCCCAAGCTCAATATGCTCCTTAGGGTCCTTATAAACCCCAGCTTCAGTATGCGCCTTAGGGTTATCAACCTCAAGGTCAGTACCCAATTCAAGGTTACCAATAGCCTTCTGGTCAGTCATCTGTTCAAGGAGACGGAAATTTACCACTTACTTATCAACCCTACGTTCAACCAGGTTATGGTCCTTACGTTCAACCTTCTGCGGGACAATACCCCAGAATGAATATGGTGTGGGATCCATCCCAATATCAACAACCTATGTAGCCTAACGTGCAGCTGCCTTATCAACCTGGACAGCCTTTGGTTTCTGGTTTAACCCCGAAACCTGTCCAACCAACTATTAAAACATCTGCACCTAGTTCTGTTCAGCAGGCTGGGCCTAGTTCACCTCAGACTCCACCTCAAACTGCTGCAACGTCTGTTCAACCTGTAACACCTATTTCTGGAGTATTTGTAACTCTAATTTCGGCTACCCCTGTATCCGTGCAAATCCCTCAAGTCTCTGTACCCCAGTCAAGATCTTCAGTTCAGACTTCAGTTCAAATGCCTGCAGGACAAGCCAGTACAAGTACAGTTGTCACAATTCAACCACAATTCACGTATCAACCGTACCAGGGATATCCCCAATATGGTCCCAGTTCACAAAATCCAAATTATCAGTATCAACCATACCCTGGCTATACTTATCAACAGCCTCAACAACCCCAGTTTGGTCCGGTTAATCTTGGTTTTCCAAAAGGTTACGCGATTCCTAACGCAAATCCGATTCCCAGTTATCCTGGGAATCCACCTCTTGGAAATGCTTTGGATACTCAAGGTTTTCATGACCCTAATCGTCAGTTACCATTTATTGCAACTTTGGATTTACCTGATTTGACGCGCCTTACGAATGATCCGATTTTCTATTATCCGTACTGGCTACCGATGTCGCATAAGTTGCCCAGTGATATACCCAAATTCGAAGGTAAGTCAGGAGAGGATCCATCAAATCACGTCATGACTTATCACCTTTGGTGTGCATCTAATTCAATCATTGATGATTCGATTCACTTATGTCTTTTCCAAAGAACTCTTATTGGTCTTGCAGCCAAATGGTACATTGAGTTACCACGAGGTTCGTTTAATAACTTCAGTCAGTTAGCAACTGCCTTCTTGACTCATTTTTAGTTGCCTGTCAGATACGAAAATGGCACGGAATTGTTAACTTCACTAAAACAATCTACGTCTACATATATTTCTGATCATATTCATGAATGGCGACGTAGAAGACGTTTGGTGAAAGTTTATATCCCGAATCAAATTTTGGCAGAATGGTTTGTTAAATAATTGTTACCCAATATTACTGAAGACGTAGCTAAGGCTGGTGTTGTTATTGAAGAGAAAGTAATTGCTCAAGCTCAGTACCTTGACCTCGTTTATACGCAGTTAGGTACTTTACATGAAAAAATCGCTGACCTTCCAAAACAAGGTCAAATAGCTGCTGCTCCTTCAGGGTCTCATGTCGCTGATGGTATGATTGGTACAGTCAATACAAAAAGTAAGAAGAAATTTTCAAAGAATTCTTCTCCTATTATAACTTTACCAGATTCCCCGAAAGGAGAATCTTCCCCTGAAATTTCTGCCGACATTCATGTCGTAGAGACATCTACGGCTAAATCTAAATCTGGTGGTAAAAATAAAGGGAAGAATAAAAATAAAAAGAATTCAAAAGAGAAAACTGATAAAAATGAATCCAATGACGAAAAACGCAAACCTCATTATCCTTGTTATATTTGTGATGAAGATCATTTTACTAAGGAATGCCCACATCGAGCAGAGGTTGCGAAATTCATTAAAGGTTCACAACAACCTACTGTATTGAAGGATCCTTTTCTGACTCAAGATAGAAAAATGGTTGGTTCTACTTCGACTACTTCAAAAGAACCTATTTTGATGATGTCTCATGTAAGGATTGCGATGCAATCAAAATATTATGGTACTAAGAGTCCTGTTGATGGTAAAGAAGAAAAATATTCTAATGCAAATGCATCAACTACGCCTCCTCCTGTTTCTAGTCCGCTACAGATCAAGAAAAAAAATCGAGACTTAATAATCAAACTGCCTGCTAAAGGTGTTCTTCACAAATCAGCTTTCAATCCACATGTGAGAGCTGCTTAGAATTACAACATTGTTGAAGACTTAGATATTTCCCCTTCAGCAATGTTGGCTTTGGAAGTGCTGCAATCATGCCCAGCATAGCGTAAATTGCTTTTGTCTGCTATAGGAGCTGTAGATGTTCAGGATTCTAATCTTATAATCTTTGATTTAGAAAATAGTACACCTCGTATACCTCATCAAATGGCTTTCCAGATACCAGTGTTAGTAAAAAACAGACCGATCTATCGGACTGTGATTGATGAGGGAGCTTCAATGTGTATTATGTCGATTCAGTGTTGGAAATCGTTAGGTTCTCCTACACTCAACCAATCTCCGATGATTCTTAAGGCTTTTGATGGTCGAGATTTCCACCCTTTCGGTATTTTGCAAGATTTACCCATAGGGGTCGAAGGTAAAACCGTAAATCTAGATGTGGAAGTGGTTGATGCCCCTCTAGATTACAACCTTCTCCTAGGTCGCAGTTGGTCTTATGCTATGACTGCTGTTGTTTCTTCGGTCTTTCGACTCATAAAATTTCCATATCATTGAAAGATTGTCACAATAGATCAGTTAACTTATTTTTCTTCCGACCCAGCCTCTACAGAAACAATCCAACACGTTGGTAAAGTGGCTATCCCTTATAAGGATGTTGGAGTAGGATTGGTTAAAGATTTTGGTTTGCTAGGAACTTTTTCCTTTCCTCCTCCTAATGTATCACCTGCTATTGCAACTATTCACATGATTTCGTCAGACACAATTATGTTTGATGATCCTTGGATTGTACCTTCCGATTCTGAGTTAGATTCAATTGATGGCATGATGCCTTTGAGTCCATTTGAAATTGCATACCAAGCTGTACAGTCACTTTCCAACCCCTCTTCAACCGAAAATGATCCAATGAATGGGATCCGTGAGGAATCACTTTCTATATCCAGTTTAGCCACAATGACATTTCCTGATGTTGTTCATACTGATGAGCACATTCGTGAATTTTTGTCCGTTGATGATTTACCATGGGAAGATTTGCATCACCGATATTCATTTTTACCTAAAACAGATCATTTTGAAAATGATTTCGCTTCAATTTTTACCGCTGAATATGTCAAAGAACCCCAGAATCCATTGCAAAATCCTGATTTTGAGTTAAATTTGGAAAATATTTCTCAAGCAGTTCCAATTGACATTTCAGTAAAACCAAGGATAATTGAAAAAATTCATATAGGTGCTTGCTGTACTGAAGATGAAATTAAAGCTTATAAAGCCCTATTTCAAGAATTCAGTGATGTGTTTGCCTGGTCCTATGAATAAATGCCAGGAATTGATCCGTCAATATTTGTACATGAAATCAAGACTTACCTGGATGCCAAACCTGTTCGTCAACATTTACGTCAGATACATCCTAGAAAAGCTGCTGCTATTAAAGTAGAAGTTGAAAAATTACTGCGTGCAGGTTTTATTTATCCAATTCCCTGAACGGATTGGGTATCAAATATTGTTCCTGTAACTAAAAAAAAAGGAACGATACGAGTATGCATCGATTATAGGGATATTAATCGAGCTTGTCCCAAAGACAATTATACAACTCCCTATATCGATCAAAAAATTGATGATTGTGCCGGTAGAGAAATGTTTTCCTTTATGGAAGGCTTTTCCGGGTATAATAAAATAAACATACTCCCTGCTGATTAGCCAAAAACAACTTTTATTTGTCCATGGGGGACGTTTGTTTATCGCAAGCTACCCTTTGGATTAAAAAATGTTGGAGCAACTTTTCAAAGGGCAATGTCTTATACGTTTCATGACATTAAGCACATTGTGCAGCCGTATCTAGATGATTTACCTGCTCATTCATCACGCAGGGCCGACCATCTCACACACTTATGAGCTATCTTTATGAGGTGTCGGCATTATAAAATTAGGCTGAATCCACACAAATGTGTTTTTTGTGTAGAGTCTGGTCGTTTTCTGGGATTTGTTGTCTCGAAATCAAGCATTCACGTCGATCCGTCGAAGGTCGAAGCTATTGTTAAATTACCTCCTGCTTCGACTTTACGCCAACTCCAAAGTTTGCATGGGAAAGCAAACTTTTTACGTTGGTTCGTTCCTAACTATGCCAAGATTACAAACGGTTTCACCCGATTGTTGAAACAAAATATTCCATTCTTTTGGGATGAGATCACTGATCGATCTTTTGATGCACTTAAACACACGTTAACCCATGCACCGTTATTGCATCCTCCCAACTACAACTAGGATTACATTTTGTACCTCGCTGCTTCTCATTCCACCATTGGGATGGTGTTAGTTCAGGAACACGAACCTCATACTGAACATGTGATTTACTATCTTAGTCGGAATCTGCATCCGACCGAGATCAAGTATACACATGTGGAGAAATTGGCATTGGCAGCTGTCCAAGCTATCCAAAGATTTAGGCACTACATCTTGTTACGTAAAACCACAGTAATTTCTGATTGCAACACTATGATGTATATTTTAACCAAACAGTTGCTAGGGGGCAAGTATTCCAAATGGATCGTCATCCTACAGGAATTTGACCTGGAGTTTGAGAAATCCAAGGCAAAGAAATCTTTGGTATTTGCGGAGCTGATGTGTGATTTTTCCTCTACTGATACTGAAACTGTGGCAGAAGAGCCCATTGCGGACGAATCTCTGTTTCTTATCAGTACTCTCGATCCATGGTATGGAGATATTATTTTTTATCTCCAAACCCAATCTTTTCGGCCTGAAATCTCACGATCTCAGTGACAGAAAATACGCTTCCAATCCCAACAGTATAATATCATCGGTGATACACTTTATCGTCGTGGAGCAGATTCGGTTTTCCGACGCTGTCTTGTTCATGAAGAAGCTGAAAAAGTTTTAAATGACTGCCATTCTGGAGCATGTGGCGGTCATATGTCTGGGTATTCCACAACCCAAAAGATATTGCACACTGGCTATTTTTGGCTGTCGTTATTCAAGGATTGTATTTATGCAGTCCGGAAATGCCACAATTGTCAACTTTTTGATCGTAATATGTGCGTGCCACCCGATCCTCTTCATCCCATAATTGCTGTTGGTCCTTTCGCGAAATGGGGTATCGATTTTATTACATGTAACCCTCACTTAGCCGGGGGGCATGCATATATTATCTTAGCAGTAGATTATTTTACTAAATGGGCCAAGGCGATGCCTACATTTTCGGCTGACGGAAAAATTGCTGCAACTTTCGTATTTAATCACATAATTGCTAGGTTCGGTGTTCCTCAAGCCATTATTGTAGATCATGGAAGTCATTTTCGAAATGTCATGATGACGGAACTGACAAATCAACTTGGCCTGCGCCACGATAGTTCCACTCCGTATTATCCACAAGCCAATGGTCTGGTCGAAGCTATAAATAAATTTTTAGTCACCATGATTAGATGAATTATTGGTATTCACAAAACGAATTGGCATTCCATGTTATTTTCAGCACTTTGGGCATATCTAACCTCAGTGAAAACATCAATTGGTTTCACTCCCTTTCAACTCGTTTACGATTTGGAAGCTGTGTTGTCGATTGAATGCGAAATTCCGTCACTGAAATTAGCCATATAATTACTCCCAGCTACGTCTGAGGAGGATAAACGTTTCTTGTACTTAGCTCAGCTAGATGAGAATCGACGAAATTCTGCAATAGCAAACGAGGCTCATGTTAAACGAATAAAAGCTCAGTATGATAGAAGTGTTACTCCTCAAAAATTTTCAGAAGGAGACCTAGTCTTAGTTTATGATCAAGCTAATGATAAGATAGGAGCTGGGAAATTCGTGCCCATGTGGCATGGCCCTTTCATTGTCAAGTGAAAGTTAGTGAAAGGGGCCTATGAGCTGATAGATTTTGACGGTGTCCCTTTAGATAAACCCAGAAATGGACTTTATCTAAAGCGATACTATGCTTAAAACTTGGTATGGAGATTTTTTATTAGATTAGATTTCTTTACTGCTGGTGTGTTTTAGATTAGAAAAGCGTGCGTAGTTTGGAAATGTGTTTATCACTATTCCTGCTTATCTGAGTTTTACTCGTGATATTGCAGATGTCGACGTCTCTTCAAACCTACATTGGTTTTGCTGATGGTGCTTGTCGTAGTACACAGAACATTTCTTCCGCAGCTTGGGTTATCTATTCACCCTCTGATGAGTTAGTATCCATGCATGGGGTAAGCCTTGGTCAAAAAACGAATAACATTGCTGAGTATAGTGCAGTGATTGAGTTATTATCTAAATCCATATCATTTGGAATTCAGAGTTTGATTGTTAGGTTGGATTCTAAACTTGTTGTATTACAATTAAACAGGGTTTATGCCATTAGAAATCCGGTGTTATTACGGTTATTTTTAAGAGTTCGTCTCTTGGAACGTGAATTTGATTACATTGAATATCAACATATTCCAAGACATTTAAATACATTAGCAGACGCAGTTGCTTCTAGTATGATAAATCGACATTTGCAATAATCAAAACAGTAAAACAAACAACATCCATAATATGAACACAAGATAGCCGGTAGATAGTGATATATCATAGTATAGAATGTTTTTCCAAAAATATACATCGTCTTCGATCATAGGTTGGAAACACCTTATGATCGGCAAAATGATAACACAAAAAGTCCAAAATATAAGTCTACAACACGATCATCCCATCACTAATGGTGATCACGATAGGAAACCATTGCCCGAGCCACCCTACACAGGAACCTTCTAAAAGGTCTTGGAACACCAATCACGTATCTCTACAATCTGAGTGGGATCTCATCTATGTCTGTCTCTAGAACATCTAGAGTCCGATGCTCTAGATGATGCTCTAAATCAGACAAAATTTCCGCTGATTGGCCTACTGGGGCTGGTGCGGCTGCAACTGGTTGTCTTCTGTCATAGGGCTGGAGATGGGCTGGTCGCCGTGGAACCACATCTGCATTCATAAAAAAAATTTAGTTATTAATTGACAAGACGATCAAAAATAAAAAAAATTTAGAACTTAGAATTCGTTGAAAATGATTTTACCTGATTCATCCCACTGTTCCCCTGCTGGGAGAGTCATCTCCCGGTCGCTGCGGAAATCTATCCCGGCGTATTGAAATTCCTCGATGACAAAAATTTGGCGGTCCAGCCAATGGAAATATGAAGGAGGAAATCAAACAATCTCAGTGCCCTCAATACCGTGATGGGCCATCAATGCAACCCAACGAACCATCCTAGGTTCTCAGGGTCGACCAGCATCAACAAGAATACTTTGCGGAGCTCGCATGGGTACCCTCTCTAGAGAAAAAGTGACCACGATGGATCCATATCCAAAGTTATTTATTTGCCATTTTTCACTCTAGTCAGTTGGCCTTTTACATTGGCCAACACAGCTTCGCACCAGTTTAAAATGGTGCCTCGAAAACAGTCCACAGCAATACGCATCTGGGAACCGGTAGCCACATGCAGTGCGGCACTCCCACACAGTCTGGTAACAGTAAACGCAATTACTTTCAGCTCGGGATGGATGATAGTTTTTATATCAATTCGTTTGTCCCTGGGGTCTGCTTCATCATTACAGAACTCTTGTTGAAGACTAGCGACAGTTTGGCCACCTGGCCTAGTCCCAAACAAGGAAATTTGTTCGCCCCTCTTGGACAAACCAGTCAGAAAATAAATATCCTCCAGATCAATTTCAAGCCGATGGCCGCCAATAATGAAACACTAGTCTTGCACGTTCCACCTGTTTACCAGCCATGTCAGGAGGTCTACCTGTGCCCTCATACCCTGAATGGCCCAAAATTTATACAAACCGCATGCTCTTAAAGCCTGTATTGTGGGAAAATGGAGCATTGCGGCGTCATCCACATCCTTGTGCTCACGTTCTCTCCAAATCAACATCTTGCTAATCCTACAATGCATAAAAAGATAAGTTAGAACAATCTAATTTGACATTTTTTGGGCAGGAAATGAAAAATTTGATTTTGAAATTCAATTGCATGGGGACCTCACTTTTTCTTCATACACAGTGCGTAGGAACACACACGTTTTGTAAGTAAAGTGCGGACCCACAACCTTTTTTCTATATAGAAAAAGGTCGGAGTCCGCAGGTGGTTTCTTAAACATATTTTTCCCTTAAAAAATGAAAACTAAAGCCTAGAAAGAATTGTAAACAGATGAAAATCAAGATTAAGAGGTTATGGATTACCTGGGACTGACGGTTCTCAATTTCGTCAGACGGATCTTCCAGAATCTTCACAGGAAATTTTTTACCCAAGAGCTTCTACTTTTCACTCTGAACTTGAATGGTAAAAATGAAGTTGAAAAAGTCCTTTTTATAAGTTTTTTCGAATAGATGAATTTTAATTTGTTTATTTTTCACTTTAAAAAGGGTATTTTGAAAGCATTTTTACTTATTTTAAACATATATGTGTAATGTTTCAATTTTTTGTGCAGAAATTGGATTTTTTTCAGGAGTATTGATCATTTTTCAACAAAGAGTATACTTTTATCACATTTTCAGACTCTTTCAAAAATTCACGAAAAAGCGAAACATTGGAGTTCTCTTTTAAGCCATTTTCAGACTCTCTAAACATGAAAATATTTCCGAGTACTTGATTGTTCGAACTCGTTAAAGTAAATGAATAATCGTCCCTTCAGTATAAGTTTACCCCTTTTACGGACTGAAATGGACTATTTACGAAAAAGGTATATGTTGACAAATTACAGTCAATAGAGTTCTCTCCCACATCATTTTATCCTTTTTCGGGCTCGAGAGATTAAATTTATGAAAAAGTACACCCATGGAGTTTTCTTAAGTTTTTCCTTTGACTCCCTAAAAATGAAAAACACCGAGTTTCTCCTATACTAGACTCGTTAAAATTTAACAGTAAAGGACCTGTTTAATTTTCAACAGGAACAGACCACTCCTTCTTAGGGTTCGAATCTTAAACTAAGTTGGACTCATCCGAAGGATGAGCTTATAAACAAGAAAATGTTATCCTCCTCAAGCTTGCCAAAAAATAAAGAGGTACTTGCCAGAAATGGTGGGGGAAAAGAGAGAAAAATGACTTATTTGTTGTATTTTGATTTTTTGAAAATCTAGTTAACCACTCTTGAACACGACACTTTCGATCACCTGGGTTGGGAAATCCTTTACCTAACAGTTAATCAAACCTCAACTGAAATTCTTCATCCAGTTTCTGGGTATTAGCTCTAGGTCAATTGCTACCAAGCCATCTGCAGTGTCGTTATGTGTTTAAGAGGACAGTTCAAATAAACCATTCATTTGCAAAATATCTGTCATCCATTTTTGACCATCCCTGAGTCAGTCCTTGCTAATATATTTTCAAAACTTGATCTATGATTTTGTGTTGTGGGCTTGCCTACAACGGATCACTTTCTATCGACGACAACTCATTATCTAGGAAGTTGATCTAGAGATCGTCAGTACCTTGAAATCTGCATGCCTCAATGGCAGGTTTCTCGCTTTCGACGACAGGTTGCATCATTGACCTTCGATCGAATGATTCCGTGACATGTTCGACTTCAGCTCATTCATTCACATTTCATGGATTTTACTGGGTACTTTGAGAGCCATTGACATTACTGGTGGTTACTCTCACACTTGTTAACAGTTTACATCATTGACTAGTAATCAAGTGGTTTCTACCATGTTCGACTTCGACACATTCATTCACATGGATAGAATCGTACTAGTTCGAGATGCGGAAATCAAGACCCTGGATCTAGTTTCTACCATCCAGGCTGCGAGGAATTTTGTTATCTTACAGTAGACTATTTACAAATAGATGGCTGCGTCCATACTGTGTCTACACATGTCTATACTGTGATGTACTCAAAATCATTCATGTATCAGAACAGTTTGAATTAGTTAGTTTTGATCTGAGCATAGGAATTCCTACCTCAGTGATGATATATATATATATTTTGCATTGAATGTTTTTACAAGTTCCGACTGGGGTGACCACAGGATGATCCTTGAAATGATAAAGTATTGCACTTTTCATATATGACAGACTTTAGCATCATCTATTCCAGACTTTGCACTTTAGGGGGCAATCTGTTACACTGAAAATTGTCATCCTGACATTTTGCTATGTGTATGAGCTCATTATTACTCATACTCCTCCCTTTGCAAGTCTAACATATCAGTTCCTCATGTCAAGCCTTGAAAATCAGAGAAAAGTTCCTAAAAATCTCCTAAACTTTGGTGTCACACTTTATCTCTATCTTGCCTACGGTCCTGCACCTAATGTTCATCTTTCTTGCGTACCTGAATGCACTTTATCTGTGTTAAAATGTGGACCCCTATAAGATAAAAAAGGCGCAAGTAATTTCCAAAAATCTCAATAAAAGTGAATATTAGAAGCTTTTAGAAAATATCTTGCGGTGATAGAACCGCTCTTATGAGGTGCATGTATCCCTTACCTTATGGAGCTAACCCCTTGATGTGAGGAGCTTATCCCTTTGAAGGAGGATTCTATCCCTTCATAGTTGGAACAAGAAACCTTCTCTATTCTACTATAAAAAGAGGCATTGGGTAGCCTCAAGGGGAGTTGAAACTTTAGAATATTTGAAGTTAAGTGCTGTTGAGATTCAGACTCAATTGATCAAGACTTTTGTGAGGAGAGATTACATACCTCTATTCATCTTGGTTGGAGTGTAGAGCTTATCAAAGTAAAGGAGATTCCTGCTTCGGATCCTAGAAAGTCCTGTGCAACATCAAGGCTTAGGTTGTAAGGATTTTATTCTTTTGAAATTAATACAAATATACTCATTTTTCTCAATAAGATTTCAATCAATGGTTTATTTCATAGATTCCTTGATCACTATGATAAGCATGGTTTATGATGATTTCTATACAGGTGCTATGTAATATTTTTCTTATTTGTGACTGCAGGTTTACGAGGAAAACTCCTTCAAGCGCGCGAGGGACAATAACGACTTCAAACAAGCATTGGACAAACGGTAAGTCCTTAACACCTCTATAGAGATTTTCATAGATCATATATTCTTAGAAAAAGATTAGTCTATTTGGTTGTTTGTTGCTAGATAATTTTAGTACTAGGGAGATCGGTCTTGTCCGCAAGACGGATTTATCCGCCAACACTCGTCACATGTTTGCCCCGGTTGGCTGGTTACTTGGGTAGATGTGGGAAAAGGTTGTTACAACCACTAGTTGGGGTAAAGATAGCAATGGGGGAGTCCTTGATCAAAATAGAAAAAAAAGCTTTAGAGACCAACACTAAGATCCAAAATATCTATTTTTCTATGAAACCGGAAGCTAAAAGCATATGATACATATATTTTTGGTTAAGCTTGTCAAAATATTTAAAGAGGTTGAATTTTGTAAGCATACCTAATTTTTTGGTGGTTTTGAGATATTTTATGAGTTAATGGGCTAATAAAATGTTATCCATGATATACCTACCTTCAATGTATTCAATTTGCTCAGGGGAGATGATATTTTGTAGAATATGCTTAAGTATTATAACATTGGATATTAATTTGTAGACAATTATGTGGAGTGTAATAGGTCTATAGGTTGTTGGATTTCCCCTTTGTTGTCTTTGGGGATTAGAGTGATGAATGTGGCATCAAGAGAAACTAAAAATGTGGTATATCTACAATAATTCTCTATCACCTCCCAACTATCTTGGCTAAGTATATTCCAATAGACTTAGAAAAATTCTATATTGAAGCCATATGGGCTTGGGACTATTCCTTTCTTCTTGTCTTTCAGGACTTGTGCTATTTCCTATAAGGATATCTCACTCATTAGAATGACATTTGTTTGCTAATATATGATTATGGGGATGTTCCTTGTAATTTTATATATTATTTTTTTTCTATACTGATGAATTTCAATGAGAAATTTTTGAAAGTCGAATTTAATTTCATCCTTTATGTCTTGGTAATCTTCCAATCTTTTCCCTTGATAATTTCGTTGAAAATGGAAACAATAAATCTTGAAAATGGTGGCATCAAGAACGATTTTAATTTATTTTTCCCTTAAATAAATGAGAAGAAAGTTCTAATTCCACATCACATGGCAACTTGTATGAGTTAACTAAGTTAGGATGACTTAGTTGGTTCAGTTAATTTGAGTTGAGGTTTAAACTAGAGGCATGTAGAGTGTCTCCCACTTTTTAGGAGCCCTAGTTTAGTTTATCTTGATATCTAATTAATTAACTCATTTTATCTGAGTTAAAGTTAGTTTAACTAGTTCTAACTGATGGAGGAACTGGAGAGAGGCCAAAGTGTGAAAATTAGATTTAATTCACATGAAGTGATCAATTGGATAACTGAAAAATTCACTCATAAATAACTCATGCATGTAATTTTTGAGAAAGACCTAGTTGAGATTGGAGTTAACGGGAAGTGTACTATGAGTTGTATAATCATCAAATTGTATAGGTGGTGCATGAATTCATAGGAAGATCCTTGTTGGAAAATGTAACTAGGTTCTGTCTTCATTCAATGTATTTGAGTCATGTTATAAAGTAATTTTCAAAAGAATAAAGAAAATAATTTTTATTATTATCATTGTGACTTATTAAAGCATGGGTTTCATGCTTGGGTCACCATGGTTTAGGTCAAAGTCCCCATTGAGGACTTCTAGGATTTATTCTGAGTTAATAGAGTCATTTTACATTTAAAGAGACCCTTCTTGGGATTTTGAATCATGTAAAAAGGTTTAATATTGAGTAAAATATGAATTATGTGACCTACAAACCAAGTCAGCCTAAAGGGGATCATGTCGGCCTAAGAGACACCTATTCAACCTCACCTTGAGCATATAAAAGGAAGGAAATTGAATTCATTTGGAGCACACTCTCTCACAGCAAATTCGATATCTCTTGTAGCTGGGAAAATTTCAAAGTTTGTTTCCAGGAAGTCGAAAGAAGTGCGAGTTTGGGGAATTATAAGGAGAAGAAGAAAAATGAAATTTTGGTGACCCTCTATCTATTTTTTGTGCCCTATATTGGGAGATCGAATTCTTCCAAGTCTTGCTGTTGCCAGAAGCCGTCTGCTATTGGATGTTGCTGCCTAGTCAAAGTTGCTAGAAAGGGGTTGAAGATCTAGGAGGTTGACTTGGTGTGGAGGGAAGGTCTAGTATATGTTTAGGGTGAAGAGTCTCAACAAATACTATTGAAAGGAATAATTATCTTGACTGGGTTTTCCCCTCAATGGGGGTTTTCCTCTAGCATAGTGTCTACATTTGGTGTCTATTTTTTTATGTGTTGCTTCTTTGGTAATTGCTTGATGAACTAAAAGAAAGAAGATATAAAGAATCATAATAAAAAGAAACAACACAAGTAATTATCAATAATAAGAAAATATTTCTTCCTTTATGATTTTCTAACATGGTATTAGGGCTTTGGTGAAGAAGGAAGAAAAAGGTATTCTTCCGCACTTGATAAAGGAACCATTCAAAGGATCATCTCAGGGAAGGAATATACTACACTCTAGGAATACTTCTAGTACAATAAAGTGAGAAAAAAAACTTGAAGGAGCCTCAAACTACAGGTCCTAAAAGAAGAGAATTAGTCTCATCCTTGAAAATAATAAGGTATTGGACTTGGTCAAAGCAAAAGTAAAGACGCCTACAAAGGATTCCAGTGATGGTGAAAAAGTAAAATATAAGGAACTAGAATTAGCGGCCATGAATTTAATGGTAGAAGGACTAAAGGATAACATTGTCCCATTCATATCCAACATCGACAATGCTTAGGAAATGTATGAATCCTTGTCGAAGTTATTCATAATAAATAACATTGGTCAAGTAGCTATTTTGAAAAATGAGCTAAGGACTATAAAGATGACTAAATAATATACAGAGGCCTCCTTTGTGAAGATAGCAAGAATCAAGGATGAGATTTTGGCCATTGATGAAATTGTTCCAAACAAAGAACTCGTGATCACCACTCTATTAGGATTGCCACCTACTTGGGGTGCATTTTCTGTAGGACTTAACAGTTGGAAGGAAGCTCCCACCTTTGAATAACTATGAACTACCTTTAGTCAGAAAGAATTAAGGATATCATTAGCTGCCGATTTTGAAGGAGTATCAAATTCTTACATTGCTAAAAATAAAGAAGAAATTTGACATGTCTAAGTTAGAATGATATCAATGCCATAATAAGGGTCACTATAGGAGTGATTTTCACGACAATCGAAGAAACAATAAGAGTGTTGGCTTGAGGGGTCCTGACCCAAGTCCGGAGGTTGAGGTTTGCCAACAAACCCCTATACTACTGGCCCTTTTGGTAGTGACCTGCTTGCGTGGGCCAAAGTCTCTCCCGAAGAAGTATGGGTGAGTGCTGGAACCAATTTTCCACACCCTCAGAGAGAGAGAGTAGGTAAGTAAAACTATTCAGCAACTATCAGATCTACGTAGTCAGAAGTTGTTCGCAGGACTTTCAATGATTAACTAGAGTACAGTTTTAGGCTCGCATCCGTGATCTCCTTAACTATGTAGGGACCAAGCCAATGCTGCCAGAACTTCCCAAGATGCTTTGCAAACTAGCTATCATACAAGAGGACCAATTAGCCTTCCACAAAAGTCTTTTGGTGAATGTGTTGGTCATGCCAGGCTTTATCGCAGGCCTTCTAGACTTGCTGATGGAAATTCGCAATAAACCGATCTTCCTCCAAAGCCATAAGCTGCGCTAATCGCTCTTCCATGATGTCTGGTTTTTCCATGTTTGTAAATGCTGTGATACGCAGAATAGGAAAAATATACTCCATGGGTATAATGACTTATTTACCATAAACCATCCTGAATAGGGTCTTTCTTGTTAACTTCTTGTAGGTTGTTCGATAGGCCCAGAGGACCGACGGGATGCGCACGTCCCAATCGCTACGATCTGCATTTCATACCTTGGTCCGTGCATGCCCCAAGATTTTATTAAAATCTTCAACCACGCCATTGGCCTGGGGGTGATATGGCGTGCTATTCGCATGATGGATCCAGAATTCCTCAGTCAAAGCTCAGATTGTTTCATTAAAAAAGTGCGTACCTCTGTCACTCATGAGAATCTTCGGACATCCAAACCTGGTCAGGATTTGTTCAAAGATGAAATGTGTAGCAGTATTAGCAGTACACTCCTTTACTGCTTGTGCTTCCACCCACCTAGTTACATAGTCAGTGGCTGTAATAATGTAGCATGCACCTGTCTTTTTTCCTGGGGGGTTGATAGGCCCGATGAAGTCGACAGCCCACTTATCAAATGCTTGTAGGGCCATTTGTGGTTGAAGGGGAATTTAATCTCTACGTGATGGCCTCCCTGTTCATTGGCATGTATCGTAGGCTTTAAAATAGTCGTGGGCGTCAGTATGTAGGGTTGGCCACCATAACCCAAATCTCAAGATCTTCTCTGTCGTTGCTTTCCCTGCGTAGTGACCTCCTGCTACTCTGTCATGAGCGTCAGTCAAGACAACATGCCTTTCGTTCTCCAAAACATATCACCGCAATACTTCGTCTGCCCCCATCTTATATAAGTGTCCAGCGATGATGGTAAAATCTGCTGCTCGGGTGACTAACTCTTTTTTCTGCTGTATAGAGTACTCTGGAGGTTCCATCCCAATAGTCAAGAACTAAATGATATCAGTGAAGTGTGCATCGACTACCCTGATAGAAAATAGTTGTGCATTAGGAAATTCAGCTTCCAGGTCGGTTGGCTCCTTGCCACTCTCTATTCGGGATAAGTGGTCTGGCCCAACATTCAACTTGCCCAGCTTGACTATGATTTCAAAGTCATACTCCTAAAATAGAAATAGCCACCGGCATATTTCCCCCCCCAACATAGGCTTGTTGACCAGGTATTTTAAAGCTGAATGGTCTGTGAAATTTTTGAAGTGACCTCCTAGAAAGTAATGCCGATATTTCTGCAATTCGTAAACCATGGCCAATCCCTCCTGCTTGGTGGTGGAGTAGTTTCATTCTACTCTAGAGAGCTTCCTACTTGCAAAGGCAGCTGGATGGTCAATATCTCCTTCCCCTGGCTACGTAAGGAAAACCCCGAGAACAATGCCTGACGCATCGACATGAACATGAAATATCTTCTCCCAATCCGGAAAGATGAGAATAGGTGCCTAGACCATCTTTTCCTTTAGTAGCTCGAAGCTATTTTGGCATTCGTCATTCAAAAAGAATGAGACATCCTTCTTGAGAAATTTTTCCATATGGGTTGTAATCAACGCATAGCCTTGAATGAATTTCCTATAGTAGCCTGTGTGTCCAAGGATCGAGCGCAATTGTTTCTCTGTGGTTGGTAGGGGAAAATTTATGATAACTGCGATTTTGGTAGGATCTACTGTTAGGACCCCATAATGTACCATTTTGACCATACATTTTGTTATCATTCCACTCTTTTCCAGTCCATTTTTAAAGCTTACACTATTAATTTCATCCATTTTTCCAAAGGTATATAATATTCTTCTCTTTACTATATGTTTAACTTATTTTACATATAATTTTACATTACTTTCATATTTAATCATTAATTGAAGATATATAGTTTCTGAGATAGTTTGAAGACTGCAGATAATATATTATGGCTGTCTGAAGACCGTGTTGCTGAAACAATCAACATGGTACGCAAATCCCATTGCCTAAACACCCCATGATTTGCGATTTTGAAGCAGCATTTCAAGCATGACGCCAACAAGAAAAGACAAGTAAGGAAGCTGTTACACAGGCCACTCTGAAGCCAGTACCATCATAACCATTGTAACAACATTTTGCTATGGAAGAACAGAAAGGTCCTATTTCAGTATAGAAGATCAGATTGGGTTAAAAATAGGATTTCTATAATGTAAATCAATTGTAATAGATGTCTCCTCTTTAAAAAGAGGAGACATCAGCATTAGAATATAGTTAGAGGCTACGGAGGTTCATTTTGAATAGAAAAGGAACATGACTCTTTTGTAATATGTTGCTTTCGATAGATGAATAAAAGTTTGTTCTGAGTATCTCATTTTAATTCCTTCTTCCGAGGAATCTTGTGAGGAGGAAAGGGACCGCCTTCTTCACAAGATTCACCCATTTGTTCCTAGAGTTTGTTAGTTGTTCTTTTCGTTCATGCCTTGATTAAACTTTGTCTACATAAGTTATTTATGCAGTATTCGAATTCTGTTGTTTATTGCTGAAGCTCTGTTTCCATTACTTGTTGCATTGATTTCATACAATTCATTCTTAAGAAGTTGTGGATTATTTAATTAGCAATCTTGTTTATGGAATGATTTTGTGAAAGCTGGGTAATCAGAAACAGGTGCTGAATATTCCTACCTGGGGAATAGGGTCCTGTTCTCTGTTATAGAATAATTTGTCGTCCTTTTTGCAGATTGGTTTTCTTTCCTAGATCATTGTATTTTTAATGTAATCCAGGATTATTTTAATGATTGTCTACAATAGAAGGACTGTCTTTGCTGTAACTCAAGTAGACTTAAATTTTGTTAAAGCAAGGTGTGATTAGTGTAATTTTTACTACAACATTTCATTTCTTTTGAGATTGAGCATATACAGTGTGTGATTTCCTTTGAAATAAACAGACTTCCCTGGGTTGACAATTTATGTAGCACTTGAATTGTTTAATTTGATAAACAATTAAAGTGACCAAAATTTTGGTGCTGTTTCCGGGGAAGGCAATTATAGATTTCAAAAGCATTGATGTTTTTCTTTCAGATGTGCAGATTGCATGAGAGGATGCAGAACCCATAAGAAAGCTAACCCTATAGGTGGCAAGGGAAAAGGAATGGGAGGAAGAAAGACTTTTATTGATGAGATCGTATCAAAAGCTGAATCTTCTCAAAGACTAAGCTCTTGAAGGCCAAAGCCTCAACACTCCCCTCAATTGAATTATGAAACATAAGAAGTTGTGAGCCTTGAGAATGTTGAGGAACTAGCAGTAAGTGTTGAAGAACCAGCAGGAAATGTTGAAGAACCAGTAGAAAGCATTGAAGAGCCATTAGAAAGCATTGAATAACCAGCAGAGAATGTTGAGGAATCAGTAGGAAACGTTGAAAAACCAGCAGAAAACATTGAGGATCAAGCAAGTGCAGTAGGAGATCAAACAATGGAAGGAAACAATGAAGGATTCTTCGATGTAGAACAAGTAGATCCTGAAGGAGAGGAAAATATGAGAATTCTCTCTCTACCTTGGGATTTCCTATTGGTGATCTCCCCAGAGGAGCAACTCCTATGAAGAATATCCCACTTTCATCCTTACCTAACTTCCATGGTTTATCTTCTGAAGATCTTGACGAATTTCTTTTTGAATTTGATATATTATGCAGAAGTTATGATTATGTTACTGATGCTCAGAAGTTGAAGCTATTTCCAGCAACACTAAAAGGAAATGCACTAAGGTGGTTCATGAGTCTTGGAGGCCATGTAATCACAACATGGGAATAGATGAAACATAAATTTTTGCTTAAATATCATGACTACTGCCGGACAAGAGAAAAAAGAGAGGAAATATTTAAGATGGTAAAAAAGGAGGACGAGAATTTGGAGGAATTTGTGGAAAGGCTACAATACAACCTGCAGAGATCCAATCATCTTGATGTAAGTAAGCATATTCCTAAAACAATATTACTGAAAGGGGTGAGGGATGAATGTTTAGATATGCTAAATATGCTTGGTAAAGGGGATATATCTAAAGAGTCATATGATGAAATTGTTAACCTTTGTAAAAGATGTTCAAGAGGAGCTGCAAGGAATAGGTCAAACAGCAGAGATACCACACATTCAAAAGTTCAAAAATCAGCCAGTGGAGGAGCAAAAAGAGCTGAAATAGGTAATTTACTTGAAGAATTTAAAACTGAAATGTTAAGTTCTTTTGCTTCACAGATTGACACCTTGCAGGTTAAAAAGAAACAAGCCGAAGCAGAAGTAGCTTTGGTTGTATTTTGCCCCAAATGCAGAGATAAAAATCCACTAAGGGAATGCCCATTGGACAAGATACCAATTTGCACCCTTTGTGAGAAAGATCATGAAACACAACAATGCCCTTCTTTACCAGGAATAAAAGTAGCATTGCAACCAACCGAAGAAGAAGTTGAAGCAGTCTATCTACTGACACAGAGAAGGAAATGGCAACCATGAGGACAAGGTATGAATTCTAATATTCCATTTACATCTTCTAATCATTGGAACAATTATCCTTCTTTTAGTCAAACAAATTACCCTCCCTTTAACCAAATGCAATACCCACCCTTCAATCAAATGAATTACCCACCTATGCAACAAAAAAACCCTCCCTTTGTAGATCCTGCAATGTGGACTCCTTGGCCTCCACAACAACAATCTTACTTTAATCAGTGGAATTCGAATTGGAGGGGTCAACAACTCCATTTTATGAATCAATTTCCTCAATTTCAGCAACCACTTCCTCTATCATCAGGTGCTCCACCAAATAATCAAATGATGAGACCCCAGCTACCTGTACAACCAAATCATAACCCCAATAATAAAGCTGTGCAAGTTATTGATATTCAGAACCAACCTACATTTCCTGTTTTCCCTGCACAATGTAAGGACATTCATTTACGATCTGGAAAATAGTTGAACCCATTATTGATGATGTTACCTCTTCCGATTGTGATAACGAAGAAACTGAGAAACATGATTCACATAAAGAGGTACAACCACCCTCTAATAAGGGTTCTGAAACAACAGAACCACCATTCCCTGAGCATTTAGTTTTAACTAGAACGCTTGAGCCACCTACTTTTAATCTTCTAGGGGAACTGCAGAATCTGTATGTTAAAATTCCACTTTTACAGGCACTAAGAGATGTACCAATTTATGCCAGAACCATGAGAGATATTTGTGTTAAGAAACCTGGTAGGAAAGCTAAAGATCCCCTTACAGTTCATGTTATGGGTGATCTATCTGCATTAATGTTTGATAAAGCCCCTCCAGTTAAATATGGTGATCCCGGCCATCCTACTGTGACAGTCCAAATTGGTAAAAAAATAATCCCTCAATTTTTGGTAGATTTAGGTGCTTTTATAAACATTATGACTCTTGAAAATTCACAATTGTTACAGCTAAAGAACACAATCACAGATACACCAACCATTCTAGAGTTAGCTGACCATTCTACAATCAAACCAGAAGGAGTTGTTGAAGACTTAGTCATCTCATTTGAGTCCTGGAATTACCTAGCTGACTTTGTGGTGTTACAGACTAAAAAAAAGTTGGGGGGACATCCTCTAATTCTGGGAAGGCCTTGGTTAGCCACGACCGATGCCTTTATCAGCTGCAGATCTGGTTCAATGACAATAGCTTACTCTCTACCCTCATGCTACACCCATGATTCATAATGAGAATTCTGTATGGATGGACTATGATGATAATGCTACTCAACCTATTTTGACTATCGGACAAGCTTTAAACCTTAAAGATATCACTGAGGGTGAGGTAATTAATAATTTCATTTGTGAATCCTCCTTTGTGACTTCTAAAACACATAATCAACTGGTTGCACTTTTGGAATCAGATACCCAGGAAAAGCTTAAATATGAAGATCTAACTCAAACATCAACCACCATCTCTTCTAAAAGCATAATAGTAGTAATCGAACCTGGCAAAACACTGAACATAAATCCTGATCTGATAGTTGCTGAAACACAACAGTTAATGAAGTTACTGCTTGAACATAAGGAAGCATTCACATGGGACTATATTGATATGAAGGGAATCTCCCCTGAATTATATACTCACTAGATCTATATTAAGGAAGGTTGTCGACCAGTTTGTCAACCCCGAAGATGAATGAACCCTAATTTAAGAGAAATTGTTAAAGAGGAACTTCAGAAATTGTTTAATGCAGGATTTATATACCCTATATCTGACAGTGGATGGGTTTTCCCATTGGTAATAGTTCCTAAGAAAAACGGGAAATGGAGAGTGTGTGTAGATTATAGAGCCTTAAATAAAGCCACTCAAAAGGATCACTTTCTTTTACCATTCATTGTTCAGGTGTTGGATAGTTTTTTAGGGAAGAAATTCTTCTCCTTTTTAGATGGGTTTAGTGGGTATAACCAAATCAGAATTGCACCCCAAGACCAAGATAAGACCACTTTTACTAGCCCTTGGGGAACTTTTTCCTATAGAGTTCTTCCATTTGGACTATGTAATGCACCAACAACCTTTCAAAGGGCAGTTATAGGAATCTTTTCTGATATGCTGAATGACTCCATGGAAATATTTATGGATGACTTTACCCCTTATGGTGTGTCTTTCGAAGATGCATTACAAAATCTTGAGAAAGTAGTTAAACGTTGTATACAAGCTCACCTCTCCTCAAGCACCGAAAAATGTCATATGATGATGAGTAAAGGAGTAGTGCTTGGACATTTTATCTCATCTCAAGGAATTCAGGTAGATCCATCCAAAATAAAAGTCATTCAGAATCTTCCTATTCCTAAAACACAAACTGATGTGAGAAGTTTCCAAGGACATGCTGGATATTACAGGAGATTTATTAATTTTTTTTCCAAAATAGCTTCTCCTTTATTTGTGTTACTTATGAAAAATGCTGAATTCAAGTGGACTAATCTTTGCTAGGAGGCCTTTGTAGAACTCAAGCATCAGTTATCCAAAGCTCCTATTTTGAGAGGACTTGATTGGGCACTTCCATTTCATATATCTTCTGATGCTTCAGATACTGCAATTGGAGCTGTCTTGGGACAAGATGAAAACCATCTTCCTTATGCTATCTACTTTATCAGTAAGAATATGACCCCAACTGAGCTTAATTATACAATTACCAAAAAGGAATTTTTAGCAGTAATTTATGCTATTAATAAATTTCGGCATTACATTACTGGTTACTCTACTTTTGTCTATACTGATCACTCGGCTATTAAGTATTTAATGAACAAGTCTGTCAAAAATGCTTGAGTTACCAGATGGCTATTGTTATTACAAGAGTTTGATATTACAATTTTAGATCGACCAGGTAAAGAAAATGTTGTTGTTGATTTCCTTTCACAGTTAAAAACTGATGATAATATTCCAGTAGATGATTCCTTTGCTGATGAGTATTTATTTGCAGTATCTTCTCACTCACCATGGTATGCAAACATTGCCAATTATTTGGTTGCAGGGAAGTTACCATCACACCTGTCACATCGAGAGAAAAGAAAAATCATTCAACAAAGTGCTTGGTATAGCTAGATAAGTGGGTGTGTTTTCTACACAGGACTTGATCATGAAATCCGAAGATGCATTAGAGAGGATGAGGTGTATGATATACTAAAATCTTGTCATGATGGCCCTTGTGGAGGGCATTTTGATGATAAAAGAACGACACATAAAATTCTTAGGATGGGTTATTATTGGCCCTCACTCTTTAAGGATGCAAAGAAATATGTTCGGGCTTGTGATAGCTGTCAGAGAATGGGTCAACCTAATCATAGAGATGAAATGCCATTAAACCCCCAGGTAATACTTGAACCATTTGAAAGATGGACCTTAGATTTTATAGGACCCATTAATCCTCTATCGAACCAAATAGTTTATATATTAGTTTGCACAAATTATATGACTAACTGGGTGGAGGCCAAAGCACTTCTTAGAGCTAATGAAGAAGCTATCCTAGCTTTCCTATTTGAAGAAATCTTTGTTATATTTGGAGTCCCTAGAGAGCTAGTTACAGATGGAGGACCTCCTTTCAATTCTCATGGTTTCAAAGCCACCCTTCAGAAATATCACATTTATCATAGAATGACTACACCATACCACCCCCAAGCCAATGGACAGGTGGAAAGTACAAGCAAAGTAATAGAAGCCATTCTAACCAAAACAGTGAAGGATAACCGGAAGGATTGGTCTCAAAAGCTCCCTGAAGCACTATGGGATTACAGAACTACCTGGAGAAATACTACAGGATTTTCTCCCTACGAATTTGTTTATGGTAAAAGTGTTGTTTTTCCTATGGAATTTGAAATTAAAACCTTAAGGACTGCTTTAGCTGTTAATCTTGATTTGACTGATGTGCAGACAGCCAGGTTGCAGCAAATTCATGAACTGGAGGAAAAAATATTAGATGCCATTCATCAGACAACTATGATCCAACAACAAAGAACAAAGTGGCATGATAAAATCATCAAGCACAAGCAGTTCCAAAAAGGTAATTGGGCTTTATTGTATGATTCTCGGTTTGAAAACTTTCAAGGGAGGCTACATACAAGATGGCTGGGACCCTATGAAGTAGATGTTGTTTTTCCCAATGGAACAGTAAGGATATTAACAATTGATGACTCTAAAACACCACTATTAGTAAATGGTCATCGGCTTCGTTTGTACCAATGCCCTATTTCTAAAGAAGATTTTAAGGCCACTTGCATGGCAGATGCACATTATCTCTCTCTAGGGGAGTCTTCTGCTCCTCACTGCATTTAATTGTTTTCTGCACTATATTTTTAGTATTAGATTTTTTTTTTTTTTTAAACTAATAATCCCTTTCAAGGGTTGGCATGTTACAATTGATTATTTTGCAAATTCTTGATTAAGGAAAGGCTTACCAAGGAAGGAAAATTTCACCACAAGAAGATCCAAGCTTCATTTTGAGAAGCATTGCTCCCCTCACTTAAACTCATTTCCTCATCTCCCAGTACCATTTCATCATTCATTCCCTTCATTCCTTTTTCCTTTTTCATATCATTTTTCCTATTTTTCCCATTGCTGAAACACCATTCTTCAGCAAATATTTTCCCCATTTTCCCACTACTAAAAAATCACTCCTCAGCAACACTTTCCCTATTTTTCCATTGCTGAAACACCACTTTTTAGCAGTATTTCATTCATTTTCCCGTTGCTGAAACACCATTTATTTCTCCAAAAAAACATGACTATGCAATATTCTCTGTCATAAATCATTTTCTTCAGTCTTTCATTTTCACTTCCTTCCATTAATCCTGTCCGTCCACTGCCTTTTCCTATGATCAAGCAGACCTCTAATATGATCTCCCTCATGTTTAAAAAAGCTTCTAAAGTTCTTCCATGACTATTGAGCCATTATAAACAAGCACTATATTTTTCGAACTACAAATCAAAGGTAAACATGAGGTATGTAAATTTTATGTAAATACAATTAAACTATGGTTTAAAGAGAAGATTTTGTTTATTATGACCACAATCTCCACACACTTAAAAACATAATTTCACCATAGTTGGGGGGGAATATCAAAATTATATTCCATCATTTCAAAGCATGCCAATTACCATAATTTTTCCTACCCATTACATCGCCTCTTCACCGTTACTCCATGTTCTCATTTGCAAAGTTTACTCTGTTCGAAGTCCAGTAACTTCGCTCTTTGCCTCTGCATTTTACCAAAGTTGGTTAACTAGGGAGGACCAGCTATTCGACATGAACCCGACTCAATAGCTCTACTTGAATTATTCCCAGACGCGTATCATATTTTTCAGCAGGCAGTCTGGGTAGGATATTTTGAGAGACTTCAAGAGTTAGATCCACAACAGCTCCTGGAATTTGAACAGAATCTTCAGGAAGACCATTCTACTGTCCAGGGAGTTCGAATTCTAGTTTCAGAGGGTTACATAGCACAAGTTTCAGGTCTTCCGGTCACTAGTACTCAATGGTTTAGTTGGAAGCACATCATTCTGAATGCACAACATGAATTTATTCTACTAGGAGAACACGTCGAGCTTAAAGGCTGGGGTGTTGGACTTCATTCATTGCCTCCTCCTTGCCCGAAAGTTGCTGAATTCATCAAACATTATCTCACTTGTGAAGGTCGCTATCAGGTAGTCTATCAGCATGACTTTGTCTTAATGAGCCATTTACGATACGGTAGACTAGTGAACATTCCTTACTATTTACTTGGATGCATTAGAAATATGTCATATTACTGTAGATGGGTAAAATTCCCACTCCTTTCCCTCACCCATCACCGCCTTGTTCAGCTACTAATTCCGAGGGGTTTTGCTCAACAAAACCCTCCTTTAAGCAACTTACCTCTACCTCTTGAGCAAGCTGTTGAAATTCCTCAAGAAGATGTTGAAAATCTCCAAGAAATCTCTGAAAGTTCTCACAAGCAACAACCAGAGAATATCCCTGAACCTCCATCAATTCCATCCACAGAACCAGCTAATCCAATTAACCTTTCTTCAAGTCCATCTCACCACTTAGCAGAATCATCTGACCATATCGTCCATATTCCCAATGATGACTCTTAGGCCGATACACTACCATCTTCCTCTATTCGTAAAAGAAAAAGGCGAATTACAACTGCCTCCCTATCAAAAAGACAAACAAGGGCCGCAACTAAAGCAACTACCTCCTCTGATAGCCCTTCTCCTAGGGAAAAACCCTCTCACAAAAAGAAAAAGAAAACTACTTCTTTTTCTGCTTTCTTACCTAGGAGACGAATGAGGACGTCTACTGAAGTAGAAACCATTCCTATTACCCCTGATCCTGTATCCATTTTGTTAAAAATCCATTCATCACCACCCTTCCAAACCCTGGAATTATTACCTGTCTCACCCTGTGGCACTGAAACACAAGAACCAGATGCCTAGGGTAATATGACATCATTTTCTACAGAAAAAGTAGTTGTCCCACAAGAACCAACTACTCAGTCAGTAGCTACTCCATAAGAACCAGCTACTCAGTTAGCAGTTGAAACACAAGAACCAGCTGCTGATGTGCAAAAACTAGAAATCCAAGATGCTACTCTTTTAGTAGCTGCCACTAAATAACCAGCTCTAGCTGTCACACAAGAACCAGCTACAGCTGAAACACAGCAATCAACTCCGGAGAATGCAACTGATGCACAAGGCCCAGTCACCATGGCTTCCCTTTTACAAGAAAATGAGTTTTTAAAATCAGAATTAGAAGCTTATAAGAGAGAATTGGTAATGGCAAGGGAAGCCTTTGACAAGGAGCTAAATTTTTATACCCTGGCCCATACATCATCCATGGCAGACAAACATACAGAAAATGATCCATATAAAGAATATATGTGCCACCAATGTGGAAACATCTATCAGCAAGCAAGATATAAGATAGTTCAAGTTACAATGCTAGGAGCATCTACATCTTCTGTAGTCAAAGAAGAGTGCCCTACTGTTACACAATAACCAGTAGGGTCTTCAAAAATTTCAGAAAGAAGTCAAGGTACAAGTATCTTGCCCTACTGTAACTGATTCTACTACTCAGACCATACCTCAGCCTACCACTTGCAATGCTGGAACACAAACTGAACCATGGAAAGAGATGGAAATAATGAACAAGTGGAGGAAACAGTATGCTATTTCCCAAGATAAAACCTTACAACAACACAAATTGGTTTGGAAAAATCATATATATTTTAATTGGGAGACCTGGGAGCAGACACTCCAGAAATTTAGAGTTTACAAGAAAGAGAATAAAGAGCTAAAAGGCAAACTTCTCTTAATGTTTCAACTGGTACAAAAATTATTGGCCACTAGGAAACCATCTCTAAAATATTCTTTATTTCTCTTAGAATGCCTTGTTTATTTTCAGTTGAAAGCAGTCAAAGACGGAAGACCCCATGAGGTGCTTACATCTGAACAGTTTGTGAAAAAATTTGCAGAAGCTTCCACCAGTGATCAACACCTACTATGTGAGTTGTACCTTCACAATGAAGCTATCTCTAAAAACAGAAAGATTAATCTCAACCCTCTTGTTGGTGATATTCAGATTAGGGCATTTGCCTCCTTCCTTGCTAATCAGATTACATGGTAGACTTCTTTTCTTGCAACTAGGCATAATGAAGACAACCGTCTTCTCTGGATAAGGCCAGAACCTTAGAACCCTGCCATATTTGTGGAAAAATATCATCAATTTTTGCAGAAGCCAGGGATGATTGAACACATACAACAATTACAGGCTTCAGTACTCCATGATTGTCACCAATTCATCAGGGCCAAAGAAACTTCTGCTCTAAGAGAAAACAATATGTTGTGGCAACAATCCTCTAAGGAGAGGCAGGAGTATAATCCTTTTAGCCCTACTAACCTTGAAACTACATTGTCTAGAGTACCCAATTACATCAGATGTGTTCAGAAGTGTGCTGAAAAGTGGATAGGGTACCACTTTTATTTTCCTTTTTTATGGATGCCAGCAGAAGAATATCATGTTAATTATAGGTTTTCTAACAAGGATGAAGCAACAGCTTGGTAGAGACTGCAAAATGTGCAAGGATTCAGAGCTTTAATAGATAGCACCTTCCATAGCTACTGTCTCAGTAATTTGCATGCTAAAAGCCAGTCTCCGGACTCCAACTCAGACTAAAGTTACCTGAGGACATGCAACCCTTTCAGTTGGGGGGGATGTTAGGACCCCATAATGTACCATTTTGACCATACATTTTGTTATCATTCCACTCTTTTCCAGTCCATGTTTAAATCTTAAACTATTACTTTCATCCATTTTTCCAAAGGTATATAATATTCTTCTCTTTACTATATGTTTAACTTGTTTTACATATAATTTTACATTACTTTCATATTTAATCATTAATCAAAGATATATAGTTGCTGAGACAGTTTGAAGACCACATATAATCTATTATGGTTGTCTGAAGACTGCGTTGCTGAAACAGTTAACATGGTACACAAATCCTGTTGCTGAAACAACCCGTGATTTGCGATTTTGAAGCAGAATTTCAAGCATGACGGCAACAAGAAAATACAAGTAAGGAAGATTTTACATGGGCCACTCTGAAGCCAGTACCATCGTAACCATTGTGACAACATTTTTCTATGGAAGAACAAAAAGGTACTATTTCAGTATAGAAGATCAGATTGGGTTAAAAATAGGATTTCTATAATGTAAATCAATTTTAATAGATGTCTCCTCTTTAAAAAGAGGAGACATCAGCATTAGAAGATAGTTAGAGGCTACGGAGGTTCATTCTGAACAGAGAAGGAACGTGACTCTTTTGTAATATGTTTCTTTCGACAGATGAATAAAAGTTTGTTCTGAGTATCTCATTTTAATTCCTTCTTCCAGGGAATCTTCTGAGGAGGAAAGGGCCTACCTTCTTCACAAGATTCACCCATTTGTTCCTGTAGTTTGTTAATTTTTCTTTTCGTTCATGCCTTGATTAAACTCTGTTTACTAAAGTTATTTATGTAGTATTCGAATTCTGTTGTTTATTGTTGAAGCTCTGTTTCCATTACTTGTTTCATTGATTTCATACAATTCATTCTTAAGAAGTTGTGGATTATTTTAAATAGCAATCTTTTTTATGGAATGAGTTTGTGAAAGCTGGGTAATCAGAAACAGGTGTTGAAGATTACTACTTGGGGAATAGGGTCTTCTTCTCTATTATAGCATAATTGGTCGTCATTTTTGCAGATTGGTTTCCTTTCCCAGATCATTGTCTTTTTAATGTAATCCAGGATTCTTTTAATGATTGTCTACAATAGAAGGATTTTCTTTGCTGTAACTCAAGTAGACTTCAGTTTTGTTAAAGCAATGTGTGATTAATGTAATTTTTACTACAACATTTCATTGCTTTTGAGATTGAGCATATACAATGTGTGATTTCCTTTGAAATAAAAAGACTTCCCTGGGTTGACAATTTATGTAGCACTTGAATTGTTTAATTTGATAAACAATTAAAGTGACCAACATCTACCATTAGTCCTTGCTGAAAAACTATGTGTCCGAGCAAGATTTTGAAGGTTACCCAGAAGATACGCTTCTTGATATTTAGGGAAATCTGGTGTTTCAAGCAAGCATCTAGCATCATGTGTAGGCTTGAGACGTGTACCTTGACTAGGTTGAAGACAGTCCAATCATCGAAATCCACCTCGAGGAACTTGTGAATTAATTCTTTGAATACTATGACAATGACCCAGGAGAAGATTACAGTATACTAAAAAGACCCCCACTCAGTGGAAAATGTGGTTTTTCTACGGTCCTCAGGTGCAATTCTTATCTGATCGTATCGTGAGAACCTGTCCATGAAAGAGTATGCTTGTTCTCCTCCTACACTGTCTAAGATTTCGTCTTAGAATGGCATTAGGAATGGATCATGAATGCAGGAATCGTTTAACTTGTGTAGGTACACACAGATCCAAATCTCTCCCTTAGTTTTTTTCTCCTAAACCACCATTGGATTGACCCAGTCTGCTTGTTCAATAGGTTCAATGATCCCTACAACAAGCATTTTATTGAGCTCCTCCTTGACCTTCTGCTTATATTTGGGGTTCAACCTATAAGGTCTCTACTTTATGGGCTGCGTATCGGGTTTGAGAGTGATATGCATGACCCCTAAGTCCCTTGTGATCCCCTATAGCTCAGAAAATTTTGTAGGGAACAAGTCCTGATATTCTGTAAGTAATTCAGCCACTTTACCTACTATATTCTCATCCCATTAGTCCCCGATCTTAGCCAATTTAGGGTGCTCTTTCGTCCCAATGTTTACTTCACGCAGTTTGAGAGGCTTAGTGGCATCCACTTCCCTTAGTGGAGATCCTTCAACAGCGTGCTCCCCTTCCGACTCCGGGATAGAGACAGACTGCAGATCATCTTCTCCTTCCTCACTTGCCAAGCTGCAGCAATTGACAATATCTTGCATCTGCGTTTCCCATGTTGGCATTCTGAATACTGCAAAAGAGTTGGTCTTGCCAAACACGAATGTATCTATGTCCTTTAGAGCTTCGTCAAGTGCCTCAGAACCCCCTATCAATCCAAATGTTTGTATAAAGTCATTCTTCAAATTTTCCCAGTGGCGGGTGCACTAATGTAGCTCTGCATCCAGGTACCAGGCAGTGGGGATTGGACCCAACGCGTGAATGAATAAGTGAACCCAATCCCTTCTAGTTTTTTCACCCCACACCTCAATCCATGCAACCACATGTTCACACGGATCCCCTGGGCCAAGGAAAAACTTGACCTGTACCTCCGCTGGGGTCTCAAATCGAAAGAACATCCTACCCCGACAATCCTCCCATGCCGGGAATGCTTCCTTATGTGTCTCCCACCATCATGTAGGGGTTGTGCGCATTGCTAGGTTAAGGGACCATAACCTTTGTTCCTTGGGAACCTTGGCTTAAAATTCTTGCAAAAAATCCCTAACATTACTAGAACCATCGAAATAAGGTAGATATCTTACCTCAGAGGAGATGAAGTGAAATTTCTTCGTGATCTGGAGACATCTTAGTGCAGAGACATCATGTAACTGATTTTTCCAATTCTCCATCTCCCCATCAGAGTTGGAGAAACATTCGTTGTCCTTTTCCCAGCAAAGTATCCCCTCCGCCATGGGGTTGATCCAGTCTTCATCTTCCGCAGTCAACTTATAGATGTGATCTACATCCTCTTCGTCATGCACTGGTTCTGTGTATCTTTCACCCTCTGTCGGATCTAATGGTACTATTACCCTTGTACCATTATTCTCGAATACCATGCTTCTCTTCTTTAGGTTAATGATGCCTCCCATATCGATGGCCCAATCCAAGCCTAGGAGCGCAGGGTAGGGGTCCGCATCTTCATCAATATGAATTACTTCAAAGTCAACCCTCACCTTAACCCCTGCAATATCCACCACAATTTTTGATAGTCTTCCTAATGGAATGATATTCTGTTGATTGGCCATATGCAGCTGGATAGTGGACCATTCCAACTTAGGTTCCCCCATGTGTTGCCAAGTTTTTTTAGGTAATACATTCGCGTCCAAGCCTAGTTCCAAAATAACCTGATCCATATCGTAATCACCGATTTGCACAGTCAACCACATCTCTTTGTCGGTGCATTTCTTATACCCATAGATTTTATGTACGTCCTTGATTGATGGAGGGAGGATAGGTCACGTTGCGTAGCTATCTATCAATGCCTAAAGATTTTCCACAATCCTCGGGATGCGCAACAACTCCGTACATGCTTGTAAAAAGGGTTTGACATCCTCGTCTGCCTTGAGGTCCTTAGTCGGCTACGAAGTAGATGCCTCTGCCTCAGCAAAGTCCTTGCGAGTTATGATAAATGGTTCTTTCTCATTTTCTAGATCCAA
Source organism: Pinus albicaulis (assembly GCA_034641835.2). NCBI lineage: Eukaryota > Viridiplantae > Streptophyta > Pinopsida > Pinales > Pinaceae > Pinus > Pinus albicaulis. Next base: position 1,984,148,018 of record CM076578.1, read on the forward strand.
CCCTTCCTCTTTGCTAACTGTTGGTTAGATCAGAGACTCATTTGTAGTTTTCTTCTCAGGCCCCTCGATGGCCATCCCACTGCGTATCACAACCTTTACACTTGGATCTTTCTCTCATAGTTCGGCCTTAACCCTCTGCACATTTTGCGTAGGTGTCGGCTTCTTTTCCTACATCTTCGCTATCAAGACTAGATAGTCTTCAATCGAATGGTCTAGCTTCCTGCAATACTGGCAGGTCTGTCTTGTGGGGTTTGGAAAATCCCTAGCAAAGTACCCTACCTCTCCACAGTTATAACAGATGAGTTGTCCTTGTCCTCAACCTGCGCTTCCACCTCTTCTGCCTCCCCTTCCCCTTGCTAGGGAGCCCCCTGTACTCAAGAGTGATCTAGGTGAGGATAGGTCCGACTGCACCCTATAGAGATTCCTCCGATCAATCATCAAATCATACATCCGACAGTTCTGTTCATAATGTCCTACCGACCTGCAGAACCTGCACCATTGCTATGTTACTTCTGGGACATACACAGCAAGGCAAGGACAGTGGTTTGTGTCATGCAACCCTGCAATGCGGAAATCATCGCACCATAGTGTCGGCCCAGTTGGGCTTGCCACTTCCCTAGGGCGCAGCGGACTACATCGCCTGGCCTGAATGTAGTCTGTTAACAATATGCATTTATCCTTGGTGTGACCATTCGTCCTACAACGTATGCACCATATTTATGGGCTAAGATCTGCGCCTCGCTCCTTCTCTAGGGTCTGGAACTCCATGTGCATCACCTCCAATTTTCATTGGACTGCTGGATGCCTAGCTGGGCATCATCTCTAAGAGCAGCTTTTGACTTCATAGCGACCTCCAGGGATTTTTCTGGTGATTCAAAATTTTGGTGACCCATAGGTACATGCAGGTGAGGCAGTAGCATAGCAATGAACCACTCCTTGTGCTGTCTGTTGACGTACTGAAATCCTTCTTCCCGGTCACCTTCTTCAGCCATTGATCAACCTCCCATACAGATTCAGAAGGCCCTTTCTTGAAATCCTTTAGATCGACCACTATTTGAGAATAGGACTTAGGCTTCTTGAACTGTTGTTTTAAGGCATTCTTGACCTCTTCGATGGTTGAATTTGCATGCTATCCGATGTATCCCATGTACCAATCCAAAGCTCTTCTTTTGAAGGAAAGGGACAAATGTGCCCTCTTCACTGCGTCACTAGCTATGTTCTGCGCAGTCCATACCAATTTTGTGATGAATCGGAATTGCTCCATGTCCTCATCTCCCACACCCTTAAAGGTAGGAAATTTCATGTGCGCAACCATGTCATCTTGTAGTCGTGGAGGTGTAGGTTAATTATTACCCCTCCGCTGGTTTGAAAGTGGTGTGGTTGGAGAACTCTGCGCAACTACTTCTCTTATTGGGCTGTATACAGATCTACCTCCTTCTAGGTTGGTTCGATAGTATTTTCCACTTTGCGTCATAATTTCATCCGGATCAACGGTCATTCACTTGGTGTGGCTACACAGAATACTTTTTTCGCACAGTAATATCTTAATCAGTAATGGTAAAGTCTTTAGAAACTTACCCCAAAATCCTTTGAAGAATCTTCGATATGCTTCGGATTAGGAGATGAATTGATCGATGGAAAATTATGTCACGAATCCTCCTAGCACGCTATCCACCCAATAATCTATGGTATGAGTGATGGTGTTATCAGCCTTCTCTAACTGCTGGATCAATTATGGGGTCCAATGTGTGACCCGCTCGTCCTTCCAACACTTCTAAAATTCAACCAACCTGGTGAGCCACTCTGGCAGCTCGATCGCAATAGTTACGAAGAAGATCTCATAGATCTCTATGAAAATATAACTATTTTTCCACTCTTCGGTGGTCAACCTCTTACTGCGGTTTTTTTTTCACTGTGAATTCCTGAACTTGCCATTCAAACCATTCATCAATTTCTTTTTTTTTTCAGGTTTCTAGTATGGCCTTGGCATTACTCGATCCCTCTCTCAAAATTTGCTCGGTCCTAGAAATGGAACCATTTTTTGGCTTGAGGGGTGCTGACCCAGGTTCAGAGGTTAAGGTTTGCCAATAAATCCCTATACTACTGGCCCTTTCTATAGTGACTTGCTTGCGCGGGCCAAAGTCTCACCCGAAGCAGTATGGGTGAGTGCTGGAACTAGGTTTTTGCACCCTGAGAGAGAGAGCAGGTAAGTCGAACCATTCGAAAACTATTAGATCTACGCAGTTAGAGGTCGTTCGTAGGACTTTCAATGATTAACGAGAGTACAGTTTTAGGCTCGCATCCACGTGTGGACAACCAAGAATAAGCATAAGCAATATATTCGCAGCAAACTTAATCAGATCGCAGATAAAATTATCATAACATAGATAATTCACATCTCATAAACACATATCATTCACAGCTCATAACAGAAGCACATATAATTCAATTCCTCAATAACCATAACCAGATAGATCAAACATCATCAGATATGCACAATAATTTTCATATATTACTTATCAAAAAGTCTCTTACATAGCCCAAAAATCCAACCTACACACACAACAGTAGGGTCTGCACATAGCAAGACTGAGGATCTCCACGCACATAGCCAGTAGGAGTCCTTTCCCCAAAATCCCAAACAGATCTACTAATTTTCAATTTGCATCAATGTTGGGCCAGAATTGTAATCTACGAATAAAATACACTTCCATAGACTGGTGTCTAGTCTAGAAAAACAGGTGAAATACTGCACTACCCTTTTTCCTAACTTAGAACATATATACAGAGAGGATTGGATGCTTACTTGTTTCAGTCGCTTCCAAATGGCTCCTTTATGTCGCTTCCACTACAGCCTCAACTTCAAGCGGTTTCAAATAGCTGAATGATTCCTACAAGAAAGAGCACTGAAATAGTAGAAGATACAATAATCTAGATATCTATTCAAGTTAATTAGCCAAATCAATTAAGCATAAACTACATTCATCAACTAAGATTCTACAACATGGAAAATCAAAGTAAACATGGATGCATGTAGGGAAAAACAAGATGTACTCTTTATTGATGATAGAAGGAGAGGTTACAACCTAGTGACTGATTCATCGTGACCTTCCAGCAAAGTTCCTTAGCCTCATCACAGCATAAGTCTCTCCACCAATAGCTCCAAAAATCAAACTCTCTATTGAAAATTCTCCAGCATTTCTCTACTCAAATTCTTCCTCTTTGAACACTTAGCTTTATGTTCAATTTATAGATGAACTGTAGGTTGTTTTGCAATAAAATGCATTCCAAAAATAGGCAAGACATGTTTTCCAGTCATGTAGATGTCAAATGGAGACTTGGATCCGAAGCATGACACATGTGAACCCTTCTAGAAGACACTGGCCAAGTGGAGATTCCAGAACAATGAGAATTTCGCTCCCAATGTGACCAGCGTACCTTTGAATGTCAAGAAGTGTTTTGTAGAACAACCCAGAATGGAGCTACCTACATATGAAATGCACTTAGGCCCCTTAGAGCCCACGTTGGTGATCTCCCACATGTTTAATAATAAGCTTCAATCCATGGAAAAGCCTTGCTTTGATGAAAATATTGTTTGATTCATAAATGTTTCCTGTCTTAGAGCATATAGAAACTTTGATGATAGGGAATGATAGACCCTTCAATCATCGGTCTTGGAGATGATGCCCAGTTAACCAGGTCATTGGGAATGGTGCCCAAATTAACCTATAACAATTGCCCCCTAAAGCATGAGATCCAAATAATAATAACATTTGATTGAGATGATTTACACTGTGATGAGACTGGAAACAAAGTGGAACAGTCACTTGCATCAATCTTACAATACATTACATCATGATAAATCCTCTATTGATCATAATTGCTGAGGGTAGGCATTCCCATAGTCATCACATAAAACAATCTAATAACATGTACATAATTTAGAAAGTCGTCTACATTGGCATGTTGCCCAGATGCAGACATCGTCTACAGATATAGGCCCATGTTTGGATGAAAATATGTATGTAAGGTCACCGTACAGATGATGTGTACAACAATCCTGAAATCGTAGCCCAGATGGCTGAAACTAGATCTGGGGTCTTCTTATCTCATTCACTTGATCATTCGGGTACAAGTCTAGCCATGCGAGTATATGATTTGTCATCGAACATGGAAAGAAATCGTTTTATTACTAGCCAATAATGAAAGCTGTTAACAAATGCGAGAGAACCACCATTAATGAAAATGGCCCTCAAGGTACTTCAGTACATTTCGTAAGGCGTGAATAGATGATTTTATGTCGAACGCCAAACAAAATATTTCAGTCAAAAGTCCGGAAGCGAGGATCTTGTCGATGCTGTAACAAGCCTCATGGTACTGGAATTTGATGTTTCTAAGTGAAATTCCTAGATTATTATTTGTAGTCGACAAGAAGTCACCTTATTACAAAACTGGAGTTACTGATTTTGGAGACAAGGGTATGACTTGATATAGCAATTGTCAGGGATGACGGTCATGAAAATGAAGGTTTATGAGTATTGCAGATGGATGAGTTATAAATCACTGGATGACTTCTCTTAAACATATCGGCAAAAATGTGATGAGTTGGCAACATTGAACCAAAACCAAAGTGAAGGTATGATAAACCATAGGTGTGAATGAATCGTCAAGATGATTACCCAACCCAAACAGTCACGGACATGGAGTGACAGAAGTGTCATGTTCAAGAGCGACTTGCTACCAAAAAGAAACTTTTCTTGCTTTTCCCAAATTTTCCCCGGTCATTTGTCGACCAATACCTCTTTATTTTTTAACAAGATTGAGGAGGATAAAATTTGCTTGATCAATAATTCAACCCTTCGGGCGAATAAATAATGAAGTATCGCTATTTAATAATTTAACGAGTCAAGCGATGAATGAAACTCGATTCTCACCATGATTGACAAGCCCGTTGCTATTTTATGTTTTAACGAGCTTAACGACAGTGACAGCCCGATCCTTTTTCATGTTTAGAGATTCTGAAAAAGAGGACGAAAGAGGACTCCAAAAGTACTTTTTCATAAATTTGTCTCTCAGATCCGAAAAAGTGTAAAATAATATCTGAAAGAACCTCTTTGGTCATGTTTAACCAAGCTATTCCTTTTTTGCAAATAATCCATCTCAGTCTGGAAAAGGATTAAACTTATATTGAGTAGATATCAATTCATTTACTTTAACGAGCTCGAAATGATTAGTGCTCGACAATCTTTTCACATAATCGGAGTCTGAAAAGAGCTGAAAGAAGACTCCAGTGGTTCCTTTTTCGCTATTATCGAAGCTCGAAAAAGAGATAAAGTGTGCTTCAAATCCTTTTTAATTTTTATCAAAGCTCGAAAAATAAGAAGAAAAAGTATGCTTTGTGGTCAAGTCCTTCATTGAAATAAATCTGCACGACTAATCTGTTCGTCAGTTGTATTTCCTGTTCAGAACAACATCAAATGGATTAAAAATACCTATTTCATGATAAAAACATAACAAGACCATAGTCATAGCAATAAATTTATCTTGCAAGTAATTAAATGACTATATAAAGAAGTTTCATTATTCATTTTACCATTCCATAGTTACCATTAGCATTTTGGAGCTCTGAACCTGATTTTTCCCCCGAACTTCAGTTGTTGATTGCAGTCATTTCTGTGGACAAATTTCATTGCCGTCTGATCCAGGTCAATGATAAAAACCTCCTCTTTCTTTTAGTAGTCATTTCATTTCCATTCTTTACAATTTTTTAGGGTTTTGAGGCCCCTAGGGTAAATTTTTCCTAAAATGAGGGCAACGCACCCTTGCACATCAAAACCTATGTTGCATAGCAGGTACAGTGAAGGGTACTTGCATATTCAATGCACTATCTCAACCTAGGGAGTGGGTTGGGCGCAATTCAAGTTTTTGATTTTCAAGATGTGCTCAAAATTTGCTTAGTTTTTTGCAATGAAAGGTATCTAATGGATCTTGTGGTTGATTTTCAGGTTTCCATTGGATAATAATGACGATTACATGGAGAGAAAGAGAACATGAAGAACAAGATATGATTGCCTTGAATGATCCGGGTATTGTAAGAGCTTTAAGAGATTGTAGGCTACTTAAGTACTTTAAATTGTTGGGAATGAGGCAACAAATAGAACTCTTGGAGTTCCTTGTTCGAGCATGGGATCCAGCGATAGAGGCATTTCACATAAAAAATCAAGTTTGTCCATAACAGTTGAGGATGTGTACTTTCTCACAGGTTTGTCGAGGAGAGTTTTGCCCATTTCACTCACAGGATCTACTGTTGGAGGAGAAACAATGAGGGATTATGTTATGCAGTATTTCTATCCAAGGTAAGAACCTAGCAAAGATGGAAAAATAAACATCTGTGATGTCAGGGATTTGCCTCTGAGAACCATCCTATTCACGATTGCTAAACTAGCTGGTACCGTTACACTCCATGTGGCAAACAGATCATACATGTAGTATGCGTTGGAATGAATAGAGCCAATAGTTTTCAACTGGTCTGAAGCTGTTCTATCTCAGATAAAGGAACAACTGAATAAATTAGAGGGAGGAAGGGAGAAAAATTTCAGTTACGGTTCTATCCTTATCTCCTTCTCTTTGGAATGGATTCCACTGATGCAGCCACAACATATAACATTGGATATATCTAATCCTAGAGATCCTCAAATGTAGAGATGGGTAGAACTCATGGGTTGGCATTCAGGCCAATCGACCGTTGGGTTCTCGACTGCATTCTTCACCTGGTTCAGGTGACAGAATGTTGCCATCAATGAGTATGCATATGCAGGCGTTGACTTTCGAGGAGATCCAAATCTAGTTTTACCAGAAGGCGCTCAGTGGGGTGCAATAGGTAAGATTGATTTGACCATGTTTTTTTATTTTTATAAGGTTTATACAAATGTTTTTGTGTTTTGATTTCTTTCCAAGACTAAACAAAATGTTTTAATGTAATGCAGATATCGGTCGCATTCAACCAGTAGAGGAACTAGAGCGTGAAGCGGATGCGCCAGAAGAGAAGGATGTTGGGAGAGCAGTCCTTCAGGACCTTGATATGCTTGAGACTCTTGCTAAGCTCCAGCAGCACATAGAGGGGTTGAAATTCAGGATTATGGATTTCCAGATCAAATAGCTTCCCATGCGACTGCAACGACACACAATTGGGATTCCTAACCGTTCGATGCGGTTGCTCCGTAGGATTGCTAGATCTATAGCGTGCTATAATGAGCACCACTAGTTTAATTATGAATTTTTGCATACATTTTGAGGTCAGATGACCAACGTGTCTTGGGCACAAATTTTTTAAAAACCTATAACTATCTATCTATATGTTTTCAAAATTTTTCCTATGTTTAATTTGCAATCCTATTCAATGATGTGTGTTGGGGTTCCCATGTTTTGGCAAGTTTGGCAACACCAAAAGATGAGAAAACATCAGAACCACTTTCAGACCTCAGGATCTAGCCCTCCTGGGTCCAGAGAGGGATCTCTCTATATATAGGCAAAGGTTTTGTGTCTTTAAAGCTCTGTGTTAAGATATTAGGCTAGTTATAGGCACATATTTGTTTTGTTTGATTTTTGTTTGGTTGTTGGGAATCGAAAAAGAAGGGTTCAATCTGAGGCAAGGATGTGCGAAGAGGATTTTAGGCAAAGGAGGGATGTTTTCAAAGAACACATGAGACCATTGGGCAATGGAGTTAGGAAAGGGTTTACTTGCTATTCAATATGCAGGATTTCAGTTGGGCTAGTCATCTAAAGCATTGGATCTTCAAGATGATAGTGTGATATGAAATGGTGAGAAAAGAAGTGAAATGCAAGGAAATCTCCAAGATGACCGCTTACAAATCATTTCCAGGGACAAGACATGCCATTAGACACCTATGACCCAACTCCTAAAAGGTAAACTCTTTAGACAAAGGGAACATTAAAGATTCAAACACAAAGGTGAAGACCTGAGATCAGAGAGAGACTTTTAACTCTCAATGCTTCGGCATCCAGTTTAAAGGGAACTTAGAAAGGTTAAATTAATTGAAAAGGACCCTAGTGAGATAGAGACTGAGTTCTAAACTCCCAGTATCCCAATTCATTCAATTAAAGCCTAACAATAACATCTAAGAACGGATTCATTAATTCATACATCAGCTAGCAGTAAATATTAGCCACTACACTGGTTAAATTAACTTGAATTAGTGCTCAGATAACACATATAGCAGAAAAAATTAAAGGCAGGGAGAGCAGAAGCTTAGGATACCATGCGAGGGTATATCCTAAACTAGATTTCTGATGCATGCCAGAAGAAATGAAATATGATGAGCTACAAAGGAAAACAAGGAATAGGATAGAAAAACATCACCGCTGCTTTAAATCAGGATCCAAAGAAATGTGCTTGTCATATTGAAGAGCAACACTAGTTATGTACAACATTACCAACAGCTTGATATTCAGTCTAAAAACATCTTCTTCAGCCTATCTTACAACTTTACACAGAGAAGTATGTCTCAAGATAAATAGCTTACAATTCACAGATATCCGATCAACAACCCTTTACAATGTTTTCTCATGAGTTTTTATATCTGAAAAAGAGGCAGAGGGGGTAGATGAAACAATAAATGGAGTATTAAACAGAGTAGAAGCAGTGGTTCAAAACCCATTTGGTTTTTAATATCTAAGAATCAAACTTTAGTACTCTTTGGATGAAAGAGTGGTCTTCGACAGGCTGCAATTTACTCCAGGTATGTCCTTTATGTGATCTCTGACTGTAGTACTCTGCAGTAGTCTGGTGAATAAAAAAAAAGGCAGATAAAGATTATGGGGTCTGTCATACTGTGTAACAAATGCTCTGGTAGCATTAGGACTATGGTCAGGGTGGAAAACCTCTCAGGAACACAATTTAGCCTACAAGGACAGTATGGGTACTGTGTCCTTTCTCGGGAGGAAACTTCTATCGATGTGAAACACTGATGGTCTTGTTTTCTGTGCATTAGACCTTATCAGGCCCTTCATGAAAATCATGAGGTCTTCAAATTCGTACATTTTTTTTTAGAACCCTGGGTTAAGGCTTAAAACCTTTAATAATGGGAATTAGGATCCTTTAATTCTCCAGTGATACTCTTTGCCGCATCCTCACTGTATCTGTTTGCGAAATTGGAACTTTAAATGATGCTAGAGAGGTTTTACAGAGTCGAACCTTGTAATTTGATGAAATATTTCTTGTAGAAACCTTCCCAAACATTTTCCTGCAATACCAGGCTCTAATGATGGCCGAGCCTGTAATGGCCGCTTTTTTCTCTAAGCCACAGTAGCTGCAACTATGGAATACAGAGTGATTAAATCACTTTGTGAAAACCCTACAAAATAAGAAAAACACATTAAAAAATCCAGGGAGCGAGGAAAGGATGCTTCGGAGTCCTGCTGAATGGTGGTGGAACTGTTGAGGAATGGCGGACAATGTAGCGGGATGGTGAAAACAGGAAAAAATAATGCAAAAATGGTGGAAGACTAGACATGTGGAGGCTTAGTGGAGAAATGCATGCTGCCCGTTCGATCATTGCATGGAGTGACGATCGACGGTGGAGATTGGTTGGCGGAGATGTAACATGCAGTTAGGCGGAGAAAAAATATTTAAAACACACCATAAGGTTTGAACCTTCGAATGGAGTGCAAATGGAACTGGTCGTGAATGGCGGGACCTGGTCATGGGCAGAGGGCGAATCAATCTAGACCATCGGATCTCAGGAGGAGATCAATGGCTGCGATCGCGTTGGAGGGCGATCGATGGTGGGCCCAGGGCTTGTTACCTTGGTTTATCCCCTGAGCTTCTTTGGGGTGCGATTATTGTCCGATGAGCCAGCCTCAGATCGGACAGCATATGTCAATATCGTGCCAGGACTGCAGTCGATCTTTAACGCGAGATGAGAGCGGGTTTCAAAAATAGCTTGAGGCCATGTGTCGGCCGATAGCGTTGATCACTGCTGAACGGGAAAAATATCCTTCCTTCCAAAAGCGGTGTGATCAAAAGCACCGGTTTTGCACATTGATTGACGCGGGGACCACTGGGACGACTGCTTTGTGGGCCATCGATCTGCAGATCAGATCGACGGTTGATATGTGATCGGAGGGGTGAACAGGGGAATGCAGGTGCGAAGGGACTTGCGATGACCGTTGGATTAACTGGAAATCGACGGTGGAGATTGCAATCGCGAATCGCAATTGGGGGGTGCCGCAGGTGACACTGTTTTAGAAATGCGATTGCGATCGGAGCAGACTTGCGATGGTCATCGGATTAAGGGTGAATCGACGATGGATAACACTCCCAGGATCCATAGAACAACACGTCATCGCATCGGAGCTTTTGTTTTAACATAGGAATGTGCTCCTGACCATTTATCCGATTGCAATAAGCGCTTTACGGGCTAGCGCTTGGTTTTAGTGCCCAGGTCATGTGGGGAAGTGGTTTCGGGGCTGGGACGAAGGGGATAGCCTGATATATGAAGAATATGGGTTTTTTGGCCTGTTTTTAGTGCATTTTGAGGCCAAAAAGAGGCAAAGATAGAGAGGAAAAGGGGTTATTTGGCCTAACAAAGGGTGTTTAAGAGACCTAAAGGGGAATGGAGACGGTTTAGAGGATTTAGGAAGGAATTAAGTGAGGGGATAAAGGCGAAGAGACAGAGGTTAAGTGGGCATGAAATAAGAGGGAACAGGCCCAGGGAGGCTTCAAGGATGATGTGTTTTCAGAGAAAATGCATTCCTTGAAGGCTCAAAAAACAATTTAGCCCCCTGTTTGCTTGTCAAAAATTCATAGGGGGTTAACAGTGGCTCCACATGGGTATGGCTTCTTCTTGAAGGAGTCAAGAATTCAGTGAATGATCTTTGGTGTAGGCCTGATGCTTGCTACTTGAACCACCCTTTTCTTTCTTAGAATAGCTGCCACAAATCATGAAGACATCATATCAGCAGTAAAATTCTTCCAAACAACTGCCTACCCAAACTATAGTCCTATCATTTTTTCCTCGGGGTGCATTTGGACTAGCAGACCCTTTACATCATTGAATTTTTTGCAATCAAGAAAATAAACCTATTCTATTCCTACCCCTATTACTCCATGAAACCCAATTAAACTATTGGCCTCATATATTTCTCTACCTAATCTAATATCTGTTGGGTTTAAACTGTCCAACAGATTTCTTCTCTACATTCTACAAAAGAAATTTAAAAACAATCAAACTAGGATGAGACAATCTAGTTTGTTGTGGGTCCAAGGCATAAAGATAGTTGCACATGGACTAAAATTACAGAAATTTGAAAACAAAATCTTGAAGGCTTCAAATCCGAAACTTTGAAGCATCCTTCTTTTCTTTGTGACTCAAGTTTGAGCTTGTTAGTCACTTTCTTCTTCATTTCAGCTCTGGTTTTGGGCTTGTTAGAGTTGATTCTTCACTTCTTTTGGCTCAGGTTTTGATCATGTTAGAGCCAATATTTGCACTTCGAAGGTTCATGTTTTGAGCATGTCTGAACCTCTATTTCTCTCTTTTTTGAAACATTTTCTCTTTTTCTTTGAAAACAAAACACATCAATGGTATTTACAATGGAAATGGAAACTGGAAATTTGGAATCAGCAGTAGTAGTATTTAAGCATCCTGCCATTGACAGGACCCCCAAACAGTTCTGTACCATCTATCTCTTGCAAAAAAAAGGCATTTGGACCTAGGGTGGCCTATATGATGTAAGGACCCAGCCACAAGCTTTCAAATTTGCCATGTTCTCCCTTGTCCTCTCTCCTGGAGTCCCACTTCATAACTTTGTCTCCTATCTTGAAGTTCGAGGCCTTAGTTCTCTTGTCAAATATATTATTAATATTTTCCTGAACTTTTAGAGCTCTGTTGTAGACCTCTTCTCTTGTTTGTTGGAGATGATTAGTCTGATTTATCCTCCTCACCATACTGTCCTCTTCTGTCTGAATCTCTTGGACAAGTTTAATCACCGGTACCCCAAGGCTGGTAGGAAACACTGCCTCTATTCCATAGACAAGATGATATGGTGACATGCCAATGGATTTCTTTATTGTAAGCCTGTCAACCCAAAAAGCATGCACTAACTTGTTATGCCATGACTTATTATTCTCTTCAAGTAGTTTTTTGATAATGGTCACCAAGCTCTTGTTTGATGATTCAGCTAACCCATTACCTTGTGGGTAATAAGCAGTTGAATGACCGAGTGCTATTTGATACCTGTGACAAAAATTGATCATTTTCTTGGATCCAAAAGTAGCAGTGTTATCGGTGATTATTTTCCTTGGACAACCAAACCGAGAGAGGATGTGGTCTTCTAGGAATTTAATGATGACGGAATCTATGGCATTCCTAGAAGGTATGGCTTCTATCCACTTAGTGAAGTATTCTGTGGCTGTAAGGATCCACTTGTGTTTTGCAGAAGAATCAGGGTGTATTTCTCCAATGAAATCTAGGCCCCATTGCAAAAAGGGACCCTCAACAGAAATGGGTTGTAATGGTAATGGGAGGAGCTTTCTTTTGCCTTCAAAAATCTGGCATTTATGGTAGGCAATTATCATCTTATGGATGTCACTGAAAAGTGTAGGCCAATAATAGCCAGCTCTGAGTATTTTGTTAGCAATGGATTTCCAGTTCAGGTGGCCTCCACACTCTCCTGCATGGAACTCCTATTTAATCCTCTCTGCTTCAGTTTCAGGCAAACATTTAAGCAATAGGCCATTTGTGTTTTTCCAGTATAAACATTCATTCAATATGCAATAGTTTCTGGCTTTTAGCTTTAGGAATCTGGCCTTAGTCTTTGACAGTTCAGGAGGGGCATTGAGGTTTGTGAGCACATACAGGATATCAGAATACCAAGGAGAGTTTTGAAACTGCCCCTCAACAGTAGGGTCAGGCAATCCTTCCTGCTCATCCAAGGCGTCTACCATGTTTATGTCAAGGGCTTGTAAATTTGATTCAGCCATTAATCGAGCTAAGCCCTGAAATTTGATCAGTTTTGTGGGTTTTATTTCCAGGTCATACTCTAAAATCACGGCAATCCATTTGCCCCTCTTCCTGTCTAGGTCTTGGGACAAGATATATTTAACCACTATGTTTGGCACGTAAGCTATGATGTGAGAATGCAGTATGTACACCCTAAAGTCTTTCAAGGCCTTTACTAGGGCATAGGCTTGTTTTTCCATTATGTTATATTTCAAGGGTGCATCCCTCAGAGCCTTGCTAAAGAAAGCAATAGGTTGTTCCATTCCCTCTGGATTTTTCTGCAGTAGAACTGCAGCCACTGTATGCTCGGAGGAAAATGAAAATATGAGGAAATCCTTTGAGAAATCTAGGCTGATTAGGATAGGAGCCTGGGTGAGTGCAAGTTTAACCGATTCAAAAGATTTCTTAGCTTCAACAGTCCACTTAACCCCTACACCTTTCTTTAGCATGTTAGTCATATTCCTGAGGTGTTCAACTAAGTTGGGAATAAACCTCCTTAAGAAGTTAATTTTCCCAATAAAGGATTGTATCTCTTTAATGTTTCTCAGGTGTGTGATTTGTAGTATTCCCTCAACTCTTTGTGTGTCTATCCTAATTCCCTTCTCAGATATGATATGGCTGAGAATCTTTCCTTCCTGCAGCTCGAATATAGTCTTTTTGGGATTTAATGACAGACCGAACTTCCTACATTTTTCGAAAACTCTTCTCAAATGTTTTAGGTGTTCTTCATCAGTCTTGGAGTAGACTGTTATGTCATCCAAATAGATGACAATGAAGTGCCCTATTTCGTTTGAAAAAGCTATGTCCATCGCTCGTTGGAAGGTTGCACCAACATTCATCAGTCCAAAGGGAATTTTCACGTACATAAAAGTGCCCCATGGAGTGGTGAAAGTGGTTTTCAGTTGATCTTATGGGAGCACTAAAACTTGGTTGTAACCCGAAAAACCATCTAACAGGGAGATCCGCCTTGAGCCAACTACCTTCTGTAGGATATGTTCCATCTTTGGTAAGGGGTAATTGTCCTTAAGTGAGGCTCTGTTAAGGTTCCTGAAATATATGCACAGTCTAATCTCACCTGTTTTCTTTCTCACAGCTACAAGGTTTGAGACCCAATCAGAGAACCTCACAAGAACTATTATTCCTGCCTCGTACATATTTTTTATTTTCTTTTCTACTGCAGGAAATTGTTTTGGGTTTATCCTGCGAAGTTTTTGTCCAAAGGGTTTCTATTTTTCTTTCAAAGGTATTTTGTGTTGTATGATGTTTGTGTCATAGGCCATCAAGTCCTCGTAGCCCCAGGCAAACACATTGATGAACTCTTTGAACAGGTCAATATTTTTTTTTTTCATGTTTGCAGGTAAGGACTTAGCCAACTTAATCATCTTAGGCTTGTCTTCAGTGCCTATGTTGCATTCCTCAATGTCAGAGTCTAAGTGTTCAATAGTGGGCTTTTTCGCTACATATTCAAAGTCAAAAAGGTCCTCTAAAGGTGCCAGATCTTGAGGTATGTTTTTATCTTTTGCCTATAGCACATCTATTTCGTCATTATCTGCATTTTTACCTTCTTCAGTTGGATTTCCAATCTATTCATTTAAAGTGTTTATTTCTATGTTACAGGGTGGTTCTTCCTCATCTGAGGGCTCTTCACTTAGGCAACTATCATTAGACTTAGAGTTTGAATCGGAAAATTCAAACTCGTTCCTGCCATTCAGGAAATCCTCAATATGCTTATCTCCCTAAAAAACCTGCCAATATTTTTCGTTATCCGGCACCGCAGGTCTAAATTTGGTCTGAATGATGATTTGTTTGTCACTGGGAGTTTTATGGTATGAGCTAGCTATGCAGGCTAACCCATTTGCAATTACGTTCTGGCTCCTAGGAACAAACACCAGCTCATATTCTACTAAGGTTTTCAATAAATCCATAGCATCATTCCTGTACGCTCTCAACCTAGGGTGTTTAGCCGCATACTCTCCGTTTAATTGTTTTATGTTCAGCTCATAGTCTCCATGCACAAATATCCTACGGGCTCCTAATCTTCTCAATAAATTCAGGCCTAGAATTAGAGCCTCGTATTCTGCGATATTGTTTGTACACTTGAAGTTCAGATTAAAGGCATGACTCTTGGCATAGTCAGTCTCCGTGTTATGCAACCACACTCCCGCCCCTGTGGTTTTTATAGTGCATGACCCATCGAAATTCATTTCCCACAAAGGTTCTTTCTCGGGTTTATCATTGATTTCTTTACTAGCGTTAGTTTCATTGTTATGCTGCAATGGAGGTTTTGTTTCATGGTGTGGAGGGTTTTTCTCTTCATGGTGCATATGGAGTTCAGAGAGCCGATTAGTTTTTTGTTTGCATTCTGTTTCTTGTTTACTCAGAGTTTTTTTTTAGTGCACTGTCCACCAGTTTCATTCTCATTTTCTTCTAAATCTAGCGTGGCCATTATGTTGAAATCTATGGGCTCCACTTTATTGTTGGTATCTCTATTTTCTAGTTCTGGTTTCCCTACAGATTCATCATTGCAGAGGATAAAGGAGTCTAGATCTGTGTGTACAGAGTAAAAAGGAGGATTTTCAAGCTTCTTAGGGCTGGTGACTAGGAACTTCATTTGTGCCTCTCTATAAAGTCTCCTAAGTTGGCTAAAGACAGGGATCATGGCATAGGCCCCATCCATCTGCATGGTACCTTGCAGCTTGGCTCCCCATGACCTCGATAGCAACATGCCATACTGAGGTGGCACATCTGCCACTACAACATCCATAACCACACATTTGGCTGGAATCTAGGTTAAGTTCACACATAGGTCCTTGATCATGCCAAGACACTTTACTCTGCTAGAGTCGAATAAATATAAGTCTTTATAGGGGTGGGTTATCTCTAGGCCTAGCCTTTCCATAACTACCTTAGGCATTAAGTTGTGCGACGCCCCAGAGTCATGCATTGCATTGTGAAGGATCTTGTCATGGATATTGAGATTGATATAAAAAGGAGGTACTACCCCTTCTTGAATTTTCCCCTCTATATTTGGACCAAACAGAAGGGCTGGTTGATCATCACTCAGATTGACAGTGTCACTGTTTTCCCCTAGATTTAAAGCTTTCAAAATTTGGCCTTTATATACATCCTGAGTGGCCAGCTCAGAGAGTGGGACAGATATTTTAATTTTAGCAATCTCACTCTCCAGTTTGAAGAGAGATTGACTCTTTGTGACACTCGACTCTATTTTGTTAGCCACCACCTTGGTGGCAGAATCAATGGGTTGATTCTCACTATGTATAGTGTTAGGGACTGGTTTATCAGGAGCACTAACTGCAGTGCCAGTGCTGCTAGTTGATTGACTTGGTTTATCAACGTTTTGGTTGTCTTTTACTTTGTTCTTCCCAGAACTCCCAGCTGCTGGTTTGTTACTTTCAGCAGTTACTTTAGAAGTTTTCTCAGGCCTTTTCTTAATGTTAATCTCAGAAGCTTTGGGTTTGGAATTGTCTAAGGTCCTTTTGCTTCTAAGTTCATACTGTTCCCTGACCTGCATGATGGCATTTTCAAATCCCAGCCTATAATCCTCAGATTCTAATATTTCCTCATCCAAATATGAGGGTGAGGGCTGATCTTCTTCCGTGGAATAGTTGTGGATTGAGTTATCCACCTCAAACATATTTATAGCATTTTCCTCAGACTCTTCTATAATCCCCTCATCCTCATCAAGGAAGTTTTCTGGAAATGGGGGTATGACTTGCTGGTCTAATTCCCTTTGTCTATTTGGAGTGGTATTGTTCCTCCTAAAGTTCTGGTTCTGGTTCTTGTTTCTGTTCTGGTTACTGAACGTGACAACCATTTTCTCCATCATTTGCTGTATTTTTTCCACGTTTTTAGATAGGCGATCATAATTGGGGTTAGATGTAGAAGCTACAATGTCATCCCTATAAGTTACCCTTTTCTCAGCTCTCATTCTGGCTTTCTTCTCAATCAGGTTTGCCTCTACACTCACTGCTCCTTTTTGCATGTCTTCCAATGTGTTGTAATCTCTCTCCCTAAGCTGATAGGCCATATCAGCATCAAAGCCTTCAGGGTATTTCACTAGAGCCATACCTTGGGGAGGTTTCATATGTGGAGGAAGAGCATTATAAATGCTGTTAAACCTTGTAGAGTATTCATGGACACTCTCTCCTACATTTTTTTCAGGTTCTTGTATTCTGCTAAGATTTGGAGAGGGTTGGTCTTAAATTCCCATTTGTTTATGAAGGTTTGATATAAAGCAGGAAGGTCTCGGATACTATTGGGATGTAGGCCCTTAAACCATTTCTTCACATCACCTCCTAGACTCGGGGCAAAGATTCTCATTTTGATTGTCCCATCATCTATCTCCATGTAGTCAAAGGAATCCTCCATCCTATCTACATGGTGCTGAGTTCTAGTGGACTCTTTCGCAATGAAATGTGGATCTTTGATTGGTAATCATTAGGTAAGGGCACTAGAGGCTGGGGTAACACTATAGGTGCATACCAGGTGGCCATAATGGTGTTCTAATGAGGTAAAGGGTTGGCTTGAGCGGCTGGTATATGGATGACAACGATACTAGGACCAACAGAAGTCTGTTGAGTAGATTTAGGATGGAAGAGCCCCAAGTTTTGAATGAAGTGAATATCAGGAGGTGTATATGGAGGGGTCTTTCTATCCCTAATGTGTTTACCCCTTTGAGGTGGTGAACCAGGAAGCTCAAGGTCTGTCTGGTCTAGAGCATTGAGTGACCTAGTTCTAGGTAAACTGTTTTGAGAGTCTAGGTAAAAAAGTGGGTCTGATATAGCTGCAAAGTCTTCCGGTGTAGAGTTAGCTCTATGGATATGACTGGAAATAGTTGGTCCTTTAAGTATAGGGGATTTCTTGAGAATGCTCTCGGGTTTGTCAACTATTTCATGTGGGTTTGGGTCTAGATAAGCTCTTGTATGAATATCTCTTGAAGCCAGAATGTTTTCTTTGAATCAAGTAGCTTAATCCTATTTGTTACTCCTATTATGGCTGATGTTGTAATGGAGGTAGGTCTCCCAGTGGAGTCTTACGTGAACCAAGATAATCAGCAGACCTATTGATCACCAGTGGAGTCTTTAGTCGTTAGGGAACTATGGAGTCGCTAGGTGGAAGGTTTAGAATGTTTCAAAAATGGTATACTGTCCACCACAGTGATTAAACACCAAAATAAGGCTACTATGGTCTTCTATGAGTCTGTGAAGTGTTTAAAGGTGTGTTTACTAAAATTTCCCCAGCGGAGTCACCATTATGTTGGGGTTCCCATGTTTTGGCAATTTTGGCAATACTAAAAGATGAGACAACATTATAACCACTTTCAGACCTTAGGATCTAGCCCTCTTGGGTCCAGAGAGGGATATCTCTATATATAGGCGAAGGTTTTGTGTCTTTAAAGCTCTATGTTAAGATATTAGGCTAGTTATAGGCACGGGTTTGTTTTGTTTGATTTTTGTTTGGTTGTTGGGAATCGAAAAAGAAGGGTTCAATGTGAGGCAAGGATGTGCGAAGAGGATTTTAGGCAAAGGAGGGATGTTTTCAAAGAACACGCAAGACCATTGGGCAATGGAGTCAGGAAAGGGTTTACTTGCTATTCAATATGCAGGCTTTCAGTTGGGCTAGTCATCTAAAGCGTTGGATCTTCAAGATGATAGTGTGATATGAAATGGTGAGAAAAGAAGTGAAAGGCAAGGAAATGTCCAAGATGACCACTTACGAATCAAGTCCAGGGATAGGACATGCCATTAGACACATGTAACCCAACTCCTAAAAGGTAAACTCTTTAGACAAAGGGAACATTAAAGATTCAAACACAAAGGTGAAGACCTGAGATCAGAGAGAGACTTTGAACTCTCAATGCTTCGACATCCAGCTTAAAGGGAACTTAGAAAGGTTCAATTAATTGAAAATGACCCTAGTGAGACAGAGACTGAGTTCTAAACTCCCAGTATCCAAATTCATTCAATTAAAGCCTAACAAGAACATCTAAGAACAGATTCATTAATTCATATATCAGCTAGTAGTAAATATTAGCCACTACACTGGTTAAATTAACTTGAATCAATGCTCAGATAATACATACAAGAAAACATTAAAGGCAGGGAGAGTAGAAGCTTAGGGTACCATGCGAGGGTATATCCTAAACCAGATTTCTGATGCGTGCCAGAAGAAATGAAATATGATGAGCTACAAAGGAAAACAAGGAACATGATAGAAAAAAATCACCGCTGCTTTAAATCAAGATCCAAAGAAATGTGCTTGTCATATTGAAGAGCAACACCAGTCATGTACAACATTACCAACAACTTGATATTCAGTCTAAAAACATCTTCCTCAGCCTATCTTACAACATTACACAGAGAACTATGTCTCAAGAGAAACAACTAACAATTCACAGATATCCGATCAACAACCCTTCACAATGTTTTCTCATGAGTTTTTATATCTGAAAAAGAGGCATAGGGGGTAGATGAAACACTAAATGGAGTATTAAACATAGTAGAAGCAGTGGTTCGAAACCCATTCGGTTTTTAATATCTGAGCATTAAACTTCAGTACTCTTTGGATGAAAGAGTGGTCTTCGACAGGCTGCAATTTACTCCAGGTATGTCCTTGTTGTGATCTCTGACTGTAGTACTCTGTAGTAGTCTGGTGAATAAAAAAAAAGGCAGATAAAGATTATGGGGTCTGCCATACTGTGTAACAAATGCTCTAGTAGCATTAGGACTGTGGTCAGGGTGGAAAACCTCTCAGGAACACAATGTAGAACAAGGACAGTATGGGTACTGTGTCCTTTCTCGGGAGGAAACTTCTACCGATGTGAAACACTGATGGTATTGTTTTATGTGCGTTAGACCTTATTAGGCCCTTCTTGACAATCATGAGGTCTTCAAATTCGTACATTTTTTTTAGAACCCTGGGTTAAGGCTTAAAACCTTTAATAATGGAAATTAGGATCCTTTAATTCTCCAGTGATACTCTTTGCCGCATCCTCACTGTCTCTGTCTATGAAATTGGAACTTTAAATGATGCTGGAGAGGTTTTACAGAGTCGAACCTTGTACTTTGATGAAATCTTTCCTGTCGAAACCTTCCCAAAAATTTTCCTGCAATACCAGGCTCTAACGATGGCTACGGCTGTAATGGCATCTTTTTTCTCTAAGCCACAGTAGCTACGACTATGGAATACAGAGTGATTAAATCACTCTGTGACAACCCTGCACAATAAGAAAAACACATTAAAAAATCTAGGGAGCGAGGAAAGGATGCTTCGGAGACCTACTGAATGGTGGTGGAACTGTGGAGGAATGGTGGAAAATGCAGTGGGATGGTGAAAATAGGCAAAAATAATGCAAAAATGGTGGAAGACTAGACAGGTGGAGGCTTAGTGGAGAAATTCATGCTGACCGTTCGATCATTGCATGGGGTGACGATCGACGGTTGAGATTGGTTGGCAGAGATGTAGCATGCAGTTAGGCGGAGAAATAATATTTAAAACAAACTATAATTTTTGAACCTTCGAATGTAGTGCAAATGGAACTGGTCGTGAATGGCGGGACCCAAGTCATGGGCAGAGGGCGAATCAATCTGGATCGTCAGATCTCAAGAGGATATCGACGGCTGCGATTGCACCGGAGGGTGATCGATGGTGGGCCCGGGTATTGTTACCTTGGTTTATCCCCCGAGCTTCTTTGGGGCGCGATTACCATCTGATGAGCCAGCCTTAGATCGGACGACGTACGTCAATATCACGCCAGGACTGCAGTCATATTTAACGCACGATGAGAGCGGGTTTCAAAAACAGCTTGAGGCCACATGTTGGACAGTGGCGTTGATCGCTGCCGAACGGGAAAAACAACCTTCCTTCCAAAAGCGGTGCTATCAAAACCGTCGGTTTTTCACATTGATTGACACGGGGACCACCGGGATGGCTGATTTGTGGGCCATCGATCTGCAGATCAGATCGACAGTTGATATGTGATTAGAGGGGTGAACGAGGGAATGTGGGCATGAAGGGACTTTTGATGACCGTTGGATTAACTGGAAATCGACGGTGGAGATTGAAATCGTGAATCGAAATCGGGGGGTGCAGCGGGTGACACTGTTTTAGAAATTCGATTGCGATCAGAGCGGACTTGCAATGGTCATCAGATTAAGGGTGAATCGATGGTGGATAGCACTCCCGGGACCCATAGAACAACACGCCATCACATCAGAGCTTTTGTTTTAACATAGGAAAGTGCTCCCGACCATTTATCCGATTGCGATAAGTGCTTTACAGGCTAGCGCTTGGTTTTAGCACCCAGGTCATGTGGGGAAGTGGTTTCGAGGCTGGGCCAAAGGGGCTAGCCTGATATATGAAGAATATGGGTTTTTTGGCCTATTTTTAGTGCATTTTGAGGCCAAAAAGTGGCAACGATAGAGAGGAAAAGGGGTTATTTGGCCTAATAAAGGGTGTTTGCGAGGCCTAAAGGGGAATGGAGATGGTTTAGAGGATTTAGGAAGGAATTAAGAGAGGGGAGAGAGGCGAAGAGACAGAGGTTAAGTGGGCATGAAATAAGAGGGAAAAGGCCCAAGGAGGCTTCAAGGATTATGTGTTTTTAGAGGAAATGCATTCCTTGAAGGCTCAAACAACAATTTAGCCCCCTGTTTGCTTGTAAAAAATTCATAGGGGGCTAACAATGTGATTGTTTTCTTTACCTATGTCGCAAATGTCTATTTTAAACTTGATTAGCTAATGAATCATTTAAAGTGTTCAGATTTTTGGAAATGTGTTAATATTGAATGAAATAAAAATGTCTCTCCAAAAGTCGAACTCTTAGGAACAATATAAGAAGTGTTGGATTTCTAACAGTATAAACACTAGTAAGTTGTAGTAACACAAGTTGTGAGTCTAACCTAATTATTATGCGGTTAATACCAAATGAAATGGAATCAGAGAGAAGTTTGATCAACGCGCTATACTCAGCGATATTGTTTGTCGATCTACCAATACAAATCCCTTGAAAACTCACTAACTTGCCCTTCGAAGCGAAAATGGCCCACGCTGCAGAGGATAGATTCTGCGTACTATGACTAGCACCATCAGCATATCCAAAAAATGGTTCTGAAGATTCAGACATCTTCCATAAAATCCAAAGCGGATTACTAACATCAAGAAAACTCTAAAAGACAAATTAATATAGTGAATGAAAATCAACAACATATAAAAAATATAATACAAAAAATTACTACACTCATGATTAAGCATAGTAACATTTAAGATACAACCCATTTCTAGGATGCGCCAATAGAATCCCATCGTAATCAACTAACTCGTAGGCACCTTTAGCAAGAACTCTTTTGACAATGTAGGGGCCATGCCATAATGGCTCGAATTTCCCTGTACCTAATTTATCAGCTTCTTAGTCGTAAAGAAGGACCAAGTCGCCCTTTGAGTAGATGCGAGGCTGGACATTTTTGTCATATTGCGCCTTTATACATCTCTTATGTGCTTCGTTGGCCAATTGGGCTTCATGAAATGTTTCATCTATATGGATGAGGTTAAGGAGACATGATTCTTCTTTAGAGGTGTCAGGTAACAAGTCTATCATGAGTTTTAATGACGATATTTCGCATTGGATTGGTAAGATAGCTTCCATACCATACACCAATTGAAAAGGAGTAAATCCGATAGCGTTTCTCACCGAGGTTTGATATGCCCACAAGGCGGAGTACAGGATCAAGTGCCAGTTCCTTTTACGGACTCCTATCATTCCCTAAAGCATTCGTTTAAGAATTTTTTTAATAGCCTCAACTTGTCCATTCGATTGTGGATAATAAGGAGCAGAATTATCATGCGAAAATCCTAACTTGCTTGTCAATTCATACATCATATGGTTGCGAAAATGCTTCCCATGATCCATAAATATAGCCTGTGGGACCCCAAACTGTGCAATAACATGGTTAAAGAAAAAAAATGCAGTAGTTTGTCTTGTGTTGTTGAATGTAGGCATCGCTTCGGCCCATTTGGTAAAATAGTCGACTGCGACAATAATATAACCATGCCCCCTGGATGAAGGAGGGTTACAGGTCATGAAATCAATAACCCATTTCGTAAATGGTCTAGCAGAGACAACAGGATGCATTGGCGCTGGTGATTTGCGGATTTTACGGTCATAAATCTGACATGCATGACAAATTATGACTGCGAGGATACAATCTCAAAAAATAGTGGGCCAAAAGTAACCAGCGCAGAGTATCTTCTGCGCAGTAGCATAACCAGATAGATGTCCACCACAAGCCCCCACATGACAATCATTTAACACTTTTTCGACCTCCTCATGAGTGAGGCACCTCCTTAAAATGGTATTGACACCATGATGATAAAGTGTATCATTGACGATTAGATAATATTTTGCTTTGTATCGAATACGCCGTTGATCGGAGCGAGAGGTATTAGGTCTAAAAGTTTGGGTTTGGAGATAAATGATGAAATCTCCATACCAAGGATCAGATGATCCAAACAGAAATAGAGACTCGTCTGGAATAGATGGTTCCGATGTAGTTGCAGTATTATCACAAGGAAGGTCATAGAGAAGCTCAGCCAAAACTAAATATTTCTTTGACTTAGATTTGATGAATTCCAAATCAAATTTCTGAAAAATGACGATCCATTTTGAATATTTTCCCCCCGGCAATTGACATGATAAGATGTAAGTCATGGGGTTGCAATCTGAAACTATTGTTGTTTTTTGGAGTAGGATATAATGGTGAAATATTTGGACAGATTGAACAACTGCCAAGGCAATATTTTCCACGTATGAGTACTTAACTTCTGTATCATTGAGATTACAACTCAAATAATAGATCGGATGTTCAATTCCATCTTCTACTTGGACCAAAACCATAGCGATGGTCATTTCAGCTCCGGCGATATATAGGAAATAATCATTCTGATAATTTGTAGGATACATTAATGACGCTCAGACAAGATGGTCCTTGAAAATATCAAAAGAAGCTTGCGCAACTTGGTCCCAATGGAAGGGAACCCCCTTTTTCAATAATTGAGTAAATCCTTTAGCCATTTCAGCATAGTTTGGAATGAACCTTCTCAAGAAGTTAGCCTTTCCTTGAAGTTTCTGTATCTGAAGTAAGTTTGAGGGTGTAGGAAAATCAAGAATGGTCTGAACCTTCAGTGGGTCTATTCGAATTCCTTATTTGGACACTACGAATCTGAGCAATTGATCAGAACCAACAAAAAACACACATTTGTGTGGATTGAGGCATATCTTGTAGAGTCAGCAGCGTAAGAAAATGGCTCTCAAATGCATCGGGTGATCAGTCCATTTTTGTGAATGCGCTGGTAAATCATCTAGATATGGTTGAAAAATGTGCTCGATGTCATTTAAAGCATAGTCCATTGCTCTCTGAAAAGTTGCCCAGCGTTTTTTAAATCAAACGGAAGTTTCCGATATGCGAATGTGCCCTAGGGATAGATGAATTTTGTCTTATGTTGGTCATCTGGGTGGATATTGATTTGATTGTAGCTGGAAAATCCATCCATGAAAGAAAATATTTCACATCCAGCACAATCATCAATAATATGGTTGATAAAGGGTGTAGGATAGTTGTCTTTCGGACAAGCTTGATTAACATCCCGATAATTGACACACACTTTAATGGTTCCTTGTTTTTTCATAACATGAATGATATTGGAAACCCACTCAATTAGCAGAACAGGGTAAATGAAACCAGCACGTAAAAATTTTTCAACTTCTGTTTTGATGGCAGCGGCTTTCTTCGGATGAACAGGACGAAGCCGTTAACGCACCAGTTTGACATCTGGATACATATTAATAGTATGTTCAACTATACTAGTATCTATGCCTAGCATTTCCTCATAAGACCAAGCGAATACGTCATGAAATTCATGAAAAAGAGAGTGATATGAATCAAGTTCTTACGGAGAACAAGGTACACCGACATGAATATTTTCTACAACGCCAGGTTTAGTCGAAATATCGATAGAAATCATTTCTTCAATATTTGATAAATTTTGCTCAGATTCAATTGCATTAATCGGAAAATAATTCGAAAAGAAATTTTGAATGGATAGGTGATATAGTTCACTATGATTATTTTCTTCATAATCTGGAAGATGGGAACGATGATGATAATATTCCCATGGTTCTCCTTCTGCCATCATAGCTTCCAAAATATTTTCATCTATCAAAAATTTTGAGGAAAATGGATCAGATGGAGTACCAAAATCTAATGAACGATCAACCTAAACAATCGGTGACGCTGATTTCGGATTTTCCGCCCAAGCCAAATAGATATATTGCTATTGTAGCTCAATAGGGCTGAGTGGTAAAACATCATCCAACATAGAAATATCAGAATCACCCGTACTCTTCCTTAAGCCAGATGGAGTGGACGAGATCATGTAGCAGCTCTCTATGCTTGCAATTTCTGTCGACGTCGCGAGCGGTGGTAATGCAAAGGTTCCCATAAGAGTGGAATCCTTTAGGAGTCCTACACCAATGTTCTGGATTTCTAGTTGGGGTAAGTGAACATATGGAACGCTTCCAGTTACCTGCAAAGCGGAGGCAAAAAAGGATAATTGATTAATGACTGTAATAGTACCTTTATGAGGAAAGGAAACCATTCTAAAATATGTAGAAACAATGGAAGTCATCACATATACCCATGGTCTTTCGAGTAAAATATTATAGTCAAGGGGTCCGTCAACAACCTCAACATCAATACTTAGTGTTTTCCCCCCTAATTCAACTTGCAGGTTATTGATAATACCACAAGGTTTATATGTTCTTCCATCAAAAGCCTTCAACTTTGTTGATGATTGTGATAATCACGATGAGCCAAGTGACTTCCAACAGTTTAGAGACATAATTCACGTAGATGCTCCCTCATCAATAATAGTACGATGAACAAGGTGATTGAGAAAATTTACTTGGATGGAGAATGCCAATTTTACTGTTAGCTGCGGCACATAGCCCGTATGATTAAAGATGACAAGATTAGAATCATTCGGATCAATTCCACCAATGGCCAACAATAAAGCCTGTTTCTGGGAGGGACAATTTTGTAATACCTCAAGAGCAGACATAGCTGAAGGGGATTGAGCCAAATCTTCAACTATATTATAATTTTGTGCAGCTCTTGCTTGAGGATTATATGTCGATTTATGAATTACTCCTTTCGGTGGCTTAATCATCAATTCAGGAATAACAGAAGGTGGTACTGATTCAGTAGATGGATTTGTTTTTGAGGTAGTGGGTTGATCATTTAGGCTACTATAGTATTTATTCCACGTCGACACCAAAATATCTTGTGAAGGTTTTGTACTGGATAACATTAACACTTGGGAACTAGGAGATAGATCCGTAGCAACCAAATTTGCATCTAGATTTGGAGACAGTGCTCTGCAACGTAGGCTGACAAGGGAGACAGTGCTCTACAAAGCACTGTGCCCTAACCAAGGGTGTGTTGAGCGCAGTAAACAAAGAAAAATCTACCTTCTTGCTCACTAAATTTGCAAATTAAGCTCTGAAAAAGTATAATATTTATGTGAAATAGCTACTGGGTGGATTTAGAAAGCAAATAAGAGACTAAAAAACCAAGATTCAAGAGAAATTATCCCTAGCGGAGTCGCCAGTTTGTTGGGCCAGAATTGTAATCTACGGATAAACTACGCTTCCCTAGACCGGTGTCTAGTCTAGAACAATAGGTGAAAGACTGCACTACCCTTTTTCCTAACTCAGAATAGATATACAGAGAGGATTGAATGTTTGTTTCTGTCGCTTCCACTACAGCCTCAACTTCAAGTAGTTTCAAATAGATGAATGCTTCCTGCAAGAAAGAGCACTGAAACAGCAGAAGATACAATAATATAGATATCTATTCAAGTTAATTAGCCAAATCAGTTAAGCATAAACTACATTCATCAACTAAGATTCTACAACATGGAAAATCAAAGTAAACATGGATGCATGTAGGGAAAAGCAAGAAGTACTCTTTATTGATGATAGAAGGAGAGGTTACAACTGAGTGACTGATTCATCATGACCTTCCAACAAATTTCCTTAGCCTCATCACAGCATAAGTCTCTCCACTAGCAGCTCCACAAATCAGCCTCTCTATTGAAAATTCTCCAGAATTTCTCTACTCAAATTCTTCCTCTTTGAACACTTAGCTTTCTGTTCAATTTATAGATGAACTGTAGGTTGTTTTGCAATAAATTTCATTCCAAAAATAGGCAAGACATGCTTTCCAATCATGTAGATGTCAAATGGACACTTGGATCCGAAGCATGACACATGTGAACCCTTCTAGAAGACACTGGCCAAGTGGAGATTCCGGAACAATGAGAATTTCGCTCCCAATGTGACCAACACACCTTTGAATGTCGAGAAGTGCTTTGCAGAGCAGCCCAGAATGGAGCTACCTGCATATGTAACACACTTAGGCCCCTTACAGCCTACGTTGGTGAGCTCCCACATGTTTAATAATAAGCTTCAAACCATGGAAAATCCTTGCTTTGATGAAAATCTTGTTTGATTCATGAAAGTTTCCTATCTTAGAGCATATAGCACCTGAGATGATAGGGAATGATAGACCCTTTGCTCATCGGTCCTAGAGATGATGCCCCGTTAACTAGGTCATTGGGAATGGTGCCCAAATTGACCTATAACAATCAATCTTTATCCAAGTCCGTTTTAACACTAAAAAAGGTTCAACTACTTATACTATTTTAGCCTACACATCCAATGGTCCACAAACTGTGGTTTGCGAATTCTTGGTCTAACCTTGACCCACTTACAATGCATGAGGGGCTTTGACCCACCCCAAAGCCCCTGCGTTAGACTAAATATAATAAAAAATATACAAAAATGAACCATATTTGCAGCTCTTGTAGGAGACCCTGTTCCAACAAAGAGAGAGAGAGAGATCAAGCCAACAGTGATGAAGAAGGAGACTCAAATAAAGTCAAGCTTGAAGAATTTTACATTAGGGACTTACACTACTAAGTCCTTTTCTTGTAGCCTTAAATATTTTACTTTTATATCTTTTATATTTTAGAATTTATAGGTCTTTAACATATTTTTGGAAAAGACATTTTCTTGTTTTATAAGTTTTAGGTATCCCTCAAAGCTTTGGAGGGACCCCTCAACGAATCCTTAATATAAGTATCTCATTTCCTTTCAGTTATTGGTTTCATGAACTTATTTAAGTTTTGATTATATTAATATTAATCACCTTTCTCCCTTTATTGTCTTGATTAGGAAAAAATTTGATATATGCTGAAGGATTATGAAGGAGGACCTTTCAAGACAAGGTTTGTTAAGAAACAAAGGTATGCTTTAAAAAATTGATTTCTTTATATTAAAGGTTTATTATTTTGACATTCTATTACTAACATTGTTATGTATAGCTATATTGAAGCATAATGATTCTTGTTCTGGGTGATTCATCACTTGCTAAATCTACCCACCCCACTCATATTCTTAACTGTTTTTGTAGAACCCTAGACAGGTTCTAGAAAACCCTAACCAAAGGGTATGGTAATGTGAATGTATGAAACCCTAAAACTTCTTAGGGATATTCTGAAATGTTATTTGAAGTTTTATTGATGATGTCATATTTGTGATTTTCCTATGATCGGGAAAACCTAACTTGTTAGGGTTTAATTATAAGGTCTAAAATATTTAACCTTTGAAATGTTGGTAATATTGGGTTTTCTATGTTCCTATATTGAAATCCTAACTCATTAGGGTTTGGTGGTAAGTGCAAGAAATGCCCTTATAATGTCTTAGAAATGATTTCCTTGGTATGTGTGTGTTTTTCTAATCAAACCATAGTATAATCAAATTTGTATTGATATGTTGTGAAATGAAATACCTTTTCTTGATGATGAATACATAGGTATGTGATGATATGTCCTTTTTGGTTGAAATCATAGCTTGGTCTAGGTCTATGTATGTCTAATGTATCAATGTTATCAGACATATGATATGCCTTTGCATGATTATGAATTCCTAGATACATGTGTTGACCTACTTATTAATGGTCATAAGTATTAGTATTTAGTATAAATCCTTGTCTGAGATTCTGGGATGATATTTGGAAATCCATGGTTTTGTAGCTAAAACCTAGTAGTAGTTCAATTCTCTAGTGTGTGTGATATAGCAATCTAAGATCTATTTATATAATGATTGTTGAGGTTGTGAGACTTAAATTATAGGGTTTTGGAGTTGAACCTTTGTAGAAGTGAAAATATTTGATGAATAATGACAATATGATGATTTTATATTTGTGTAAGATTGATGAAAATTGAGTTTTGATTGGATTTGATGGTTGATTGAAAATATATGGTTTGAAAATAACTCTAGTGAAAGATGGTCATATTAATGACTAAGCTGTGATTGAATTTGATTGATTCTCTTGTATGAAATCTAGGATTTGTATAAATATGTAGTGGAAAGTTGTAATATCCCTAAATGGGATATTTTACTAAATTTGCATGAATTTACTTAAACCCGAAATTATGTCGTAAAATCAATGTGCATTTAATAGAAGATTGCCATGTAAAATAAAAACACATAAAATACTGCAATCCAATACCACATAGAATAGGAAGAATCTCGGCTTTTATTATAAATAATAATGGGGTTTACATATAGATATGACCCAGAAAGAGCTGAGATAGAAAATTGGCCAACAATACAATCTGCTGGATTGCTACATGACGATGGCCTCCAAAACTGAACTGTTGCACTCTCCCTCTGGCAACAACTGCCACTAAATCCACTGAAGCACCTATTGAAGATTTGAATGATCCTCACTCCAATATCCCTGAAGCTCTACGAAACTTTTGAATGAAGTCTCCTCAAGGGGAGTTGGGTTTTCATCCAACACTCACAAATCACCCAAGGGTTTCCGTCCTAGGGCTACGGTTGAAGTAGAGAACCATGTATCAAACCTCTCATACAAGAAAATGATATGATCCAAAGATATCCCTCAATGGCCTCCTCCCTTTCTTTTATAGATCCCTTGGAGCCTTCTAGAGCATTATTTTATTATTGTTTTATTCATGGAGCACTTTTCCCTCTTATTAAAATATTCCTTTTTAATGCAGAAAAGAGTAAATCGGCTACCACATCTCCTCCGGTAATTGAAACTCATGTCCAACTGTCCTGTCATGGAGGTATCCTCGTCATGGTTCCAATGAGCTATTATTGTAAGGTGTTCTATCATGTATTCCTCCTGGAATGCCACCATGAGCGTAATTAGCTGAGTTAAGCCCATAAATAACTCAAATTTTTGAAAGTTGTCGGAATGCACTGGAATGAAAGCCAAACTTCTCGGATGATGGAATATATCAAGCGAATGCCACCCAAACACATAGAAACTCCTCAAAACTCCTCCAAAAAATCCCTGGGTCCACTGATGACACCAACCTGTACCTATGATCGGTCTGCTTCTAACTGTGGAAGTCCATCCTAGCCCTGTCATAGGTGACACCAAAAAAAGGAATATTACAGACCTTCCGCCCCAAGATTGCTTTCCCTCAAGAAATAGAAATATGTGGGCCACTCTGTTGGCCTGCCACAACTGAGACCTAATGCCCGGATCCCATACAAACCTCTAGGTGTTGCTATGCACCTGTGTCAAACCACTCGGAATAGAACCCTCAATGCCGAGATCCAAAACTGATCTCTCACTGTACTAGTCAACAAAAAATGCTTCCAGATCCCCATGCCACGATGGGAAATCATCGCCCAAGTCCAACAGCTTG
Organism: Pinus albicaulis; assembly: GCA_034641835.2. NCBI lineage: Eukaryota > Viridiplantae > Streptophyta > Pinopsida > Pinales > Pinaceae > Pinus > Pinus albicaulis. Next base: position 1,984,178,857 of record CM076578.1, read on the forward strand.
CACTGCACACTACCTCTGGCTATAAGTGATGCACTAAGAGGTGAATACCACGTCTCCTGCTGCGCTGTATCGATGATGGTTAAGCTACCCCACAAACTGTGTACCAACTCATCACCTCTCTCCAATCCAACCCTTGACTAAATCCAATGATGATCTTGCTCTCTTGAAACAGGGATGGGATGCTGAAGAAATTTTGATCTGTGCCCCACTACCAACAGGAATCTGTATCATATTTTATGTCTAAGGGCCCCTGCTCCACTGTGCACCCCACGAAGAATATCATACCATCAAGAGGGTACCAATTCATGATCTCCCACCAATCCATCCTGGAAGAAGAATCCAATGTAGTAACAACTGCATATGGAACATGCCTGGAGTGTTGTCTCTAGCCCGTAATCAGCTTACACTGCTCTGCCCTATCTGCCAACCAAAGCTGCCTGTAGAAGAAAGCCCCTCTCTCTATAATGGGCCAAGGTCGGCAAGATGTGCTGCAAGCCCCATCGATGTACTCTTGGAGAGTGTTACTCACTAAAAGTATTGTAGCTCTGCTGACTGCATGTACATCTATCTTCACCTCATCAATGTGTCATCCCAAAGATGGATGCTCCAACATCTCCAATAGCTCATCCCTCTCATCAAGAATGTAATGCTCCTGCTGTCCCCTAGCCCCCTGCAAAACTATCCCATCAACCTCCAACATCTCTAGAGGATATGGATCTACAAATACTGTCACCGTATTCAGTGTCTTTGCATCTGACTGCTCCTCATCAGTGGTTGTCCCCAAGGTTAGCTGCATATCCATCATAGACTCAATGTGAGCCTCCATCTGGCTCTCCCCCAAAGGACTATCATGCATGATGTGAATAATATCCTCCTCTGCTAACTCAGGCTCCATCATATGCTGCTCTAGTTGAATCGTCACAAGTGACCCATCACCCAGAGTATCTCTTGTACAGTCCCCTGACTGCTCACCCTGCACACTGGAATACAGCTCCAGTCTACTGTCATCATCTTTGCATGACTGCTATCGCTCCACAGAAGCATCCTCAACTAATCCTATGGACTCATCTGAGGAAGAGCCCTCACCCTGGCATACAGAAGGAATTCCCTCTTATTCTACCTATGCCATATCAGCTACATCACTAGAGCATGAGTGATCAAGCCCCCAAGGTTCTTTGCAAATGAAGCAAAGTCCCTTCCTCCTCAACTCATTTCTGCTGCCTGATCCACCAAACTGGAGTAGCTCCTCCCTGGTCAACTATCTCCTAAAAAGATCAATGTTCTGCTCAACTAGCCCTTGGGCTAGCTCATAAGCAGCATGTGAGACCAACTGCTCTCTCCTCTAAATGCTCAGCAACCTAGTCTGAAACTCCCAGCAAATGGCCTCAAGAACCCCCATACATGACGACAGGATGGACTGCATGTGTGCTATGACTGTGTCAGAATGATGTTTCCTAATGCTGAAGAAGCATTGGAACATATGCAGAAAAAAGCCATCACACTCAAATTCAAACATGATCTCATGAGTCCGGGTCATGGCCATGACTTCTAAAAGCTTATGCTTCCTCCCAAATGTGGAGCCTGCATAGTTGTCCAAATCTTGAAAGGTTCCTACTATTAGTTTGAAAATTATTTTCATAATGTCATCATCGTAGGGAGGGAAGGGTGTTGTTATCCTCAAAATATCACTGAAACAAGAGGCAGTTATAAGCTTGACTCTTTCACTTTTATGTTCTAAGAATCTAGCTTGTACCAATGCAAGCATAGATGGCTCCGAAGCCCAATTTAAATTCCAATTAGATTGCTCTACCTTTGAAAGGAAGGATTCTAGTTTCTCAAACATGGGAAATTCATTTTTTGATCTTGCACTCTTTAAGTCCATCCCATGTGCATAAAGCCAATTTCCCACTTCTTCCTCCTTTTGTAAATTCCTCGGGTGCCTTTGTTGGAGAAAATTATGTACCTTCTTGGGGAAGGGTTGGCTCTTCTATTTTTTTTCCTGGTCTTCTGCTACATGGTGGTTCAAGGAACCAAGTTTTATTCTTCTAAAGCTCTTTAGGAATCCCTCCATGGTTCAACAAATGATGTGGTCATTGTTTTTCTGAGTTTTTATAGAGATGTAGATGTAGTTGTTGTCAACCAGTTCAAATACATACTGTTGTAGGTGAAACGTATTTTCTAGTGTCAAATACAGGTGCATAGTGGGGACTGGAAATATCTCCAGCAAGCTCCTCCATAAACTACACTGCTACTCTAAGACTATGTTGCTGCCTGACTTCGGCCTTTGATTTACCCACTGAAAACTACTCATAAAATTCTAGGAATTTGGGAAGGTGATCCTTTCCAAAAACCCAGAAAAACCAAGAAAGGGTTTCTTCTAATTCCAACCTTCAAAATCTTACACTTTGTAGTTTGGCCCTCTTCCAATTTCGTTTTTTGGAAATGCCACTGCTACTGTCAATCATTGCTCTCCAAAATCTCGACAAACCTCCTCATATGGCTCTCTTATCAATTTCCCAACACTCCAACTCTAAAATCCCACCAATGTAGCTCCCACAGTTGAGCCTCCTCCAATGACTGCATAGGCCCTTCTAACCAAAATAGATGCAACTGAAAACTAGAAACCCACAGGCTAATCCAAGATTGAAGCTCTGATACCACTATAATATCCCCAAATGGGATATTTTACTAAATTTGCGTGAATTTACTTAAACCCAAAATTATGACGTAAAATCAACATGTATTTAACAGAAGATTTCCATGTAAAATAAAAACACATAAAATACTGCAATCCAATACCACATAGAAGAGGAAGAATCTCATATTTTATTATAAATAATAACGAGGTTTACATATAGATTTGACCCAGAAAGAGCTGAGATGGAAAACTGCCCAACAATACAATCTGTTGCACTGCTACGCAACGATGGCCTCCAAAACTGAACTGCTACACTCTCCCTCCAGCAACAGCTGTCATTGCATCCACTGAAGCACCTATTGAAGATCTGAATGATCCTCACTCCAATATCCCTGAAGCTCTATGAAACTTTTGAATGAAGTCTCCTCAAGGAGAGTTGGGTTTTCATCCAACACTCACAAATCATCCGAGGGTTTCCGTCCTAGGGCTACGGCTGAAGTAGAGAACCACGTCTCAAACCTCTCATACAAGAAAATGATATGATCCAAAGATATCCATCAATGGCCTCCTCTATTTCTTTTATAGATCTCTTGGAGCCTTTTAGAGTATTACTTTATTATTATTTTATTCATGGATCACTTTTCCCTCTTATTAAAATATTCATTTTTAATGCAGAAAAGAGTAAATCGGCTACCACGTCTCCTCCGATCACTGAAACTCATGTCCAACTATCCCATCATGGAGGTATCCTTGTCCCAGTTCTAATGAGATATTACACTAAGGTGTTCTATCATGTATTCCTCTCGGAATTCCACCGTGAGCATAATTAGCTGAGTTAAGCCCATAAATAACCCAAATTTCTGAAAGCTGTAAGAATGCACCAGAACGAAAGCCAAACTGCTCAGATGATGGAATATATCAAGCGAATGCCACCCGACCACATAGAAACTCCTAAAAAATCCTCCAAAAATTCCTTGGGCCCATTGATGACACCAACTTGTACCTGTGACAGGTTTGCTTCTAACTCTGGAAGTCCATCCTAACCCTGTCATAGGTGACACCAAAAAAGGAATATTACAAAAGTCTAACATATGAATTTTGAAAGTTGTTAGATGCCTTGTAGATCTATATTTATTTGAAATGTTTCTAGGGTTTGTTATATGTTGTAGTAGGGTGTGTTACACCTTTGAAAGAAACATTGAAACCTATTCTAGTACTTAAAAAACCCCCATTTATTTTTATCTTAGTTAACTAATAAATAATGGGGACCCTTTAGAATCCTAATGAAATTATTTGATTCCAACAAATTAAGGCAATTTTAGTTTTTGTAAATAAAACAACTTTTCACATGAATAACTCGTTTATCAGAACTTTCATATCGGAGATCAATCCCATAGAATTCATCCTTCATAAAACCCGATATGAATTTATTATTTAAATATTTCATTATCGGAATAATTCCATCAGAACTCTTTAGTATCATAACATTCCTCATAATAAAGTTACGATAAAAACATTTTTTCGATTAAACTTCCCCAATACCAAAGTATAAATGTATAAAGGCGCTCCTGTGTGAATATTTTAATGGACAACCAGCCCCCACATACTTCCACATGGCACATCAGAACTCCGAAATATCATAAGTTCTTAACATGAACCATCACAAAATCTCTGATACGTAGATCCTCCGATAGTTGATAGCTCTGATACCCCTCACCTCTGATATCCTGATATTCCGATATTCCCCTCTCTATCCATATCAAAAATTTTTGTATTGATGACACTCCTTAAAATCCCTAATATGTCACTCCCCGATATGAAACCTCCAATATATTTTCCTACCAACTTTCATAACCATTATATCTTTGGAAAATATATATTGAAAGTCCCAAATATCGTAAATTTTTAAGTGTGACCACATGATTTATCTGATAAAATTATTTCGATATGCTGACATGTAAAGAGCCCACGTGAATGCATGTTTATCATTTAATTCCCAAAAGGTGATTTTTTTTTTTTTTTTTGAAGTTCTAAATGAATTAATCATTACAACTTGATATCATCATGATTTTCCTTAAAGACATAAATCGTTATGGAAAGTAGTTATTTGTGCTAAAGAACTATCTGGTTAGGAATTATCACTCATTGTGTTTTTTGTTACAGGCCAGTCCCAACAAAAAAAATTTAGTAGATATGTCTAGGGCATCTAAATCAAGAAAGAAATGTGTGGTTCAACAAAAATCAATTGCCCCTCCAACAGAAAACACTGAAATTCCTGCACTATCTTCCGACACAGTTTGTAATCTAGATGTTGAGATCTCCTCTTGGGAAGCTATCTATAATATTTTAGAAGATGAAGGACCCAATATAACAAAGAGAATAGTCACAACTAATGATTCTACCCCGGTCTCTAGTTCTCTGTAAAACAATGTAGCTAATTCATTCCTACATAGGATTGCAGCCTAGCCCAAAATCCTCCCTTATACAGACATGATCATATGGGTTATTGATAAAGTGAGAATCACTGAAAGGAATTTACTCACACAAAGGGATACAATCGTTGGTTCATTCACCAACAATGATTTCAGCATAATGTATCAATTTCCATAACCTTAGCATAAATATGACAAACAGTTTTCATAAAAGTTCATTAAAGCACATGACCATCCATCATAGGCCATTAGAGACTGGAGAAGAGATCGTAACAAGCACAATCGAGAAGATAAGGGTATGTTTTTTGTTGCTTCCCTTGCATGCCCATTTTGTCAAATAACCACTATGTTATGTAGAATCTATGCTTACCCAACCACACATAAATTCTCTGACCAATTGTTGGGGCCTATTCTTTGAGTAAGAAAATTTTGAGTTGTGGAAGGCCAGGTGGCAGAGCACCACTATGAAAGGAAAGGAACCATTGCAGTTGCGGATAATATATAGACAGGTGGTGGAGCATAGACAGGCAACAAAATAGATGGAAAAAACAGGGGACTGTGAACAAACAGAAGGACTCCTAGAGGCAGAGCGCAAGGGAAAAATCAAGTGGAAGAGGGGTTAGACTGATAGTTCCAGTCGGCAGAGGTAGATAAGCAAGTGAAAATATAGTTTTCTTGGGGATCAACAGAAGGGAAAAATATTCTGGGGGAAGATAGAGTTTTGTGTCCTGAGAGCTCTGCGGAGCCTGAAATGTATTGTTGTATTATGATGAACTCTACGGAGTATAATATGTAATATACTGATGATTTAATATAATAGAAAAATGCCATGATGTGGATTATAATATGTATATGAAAATTAGCTCCATAGCTCTCTGTTTATCCATTTAAAAAAAATTAATGTTCTTGTTGGTAATTGCTAAATCGTAACTTATGTCCTAATTCCTATGTGATGAATGTGTTCTGTACTGTAATGTATGGTTAGCTGTTATCAGTCCCCCTTCGGTAATATGGTCATAGCTCTATGTATTAGTAAGGTCATGACACGCCTCGGGTGAGATTGCTTTCTCTATTGAGCACGGTGAAAATGTCGGTGTTGATCTTGACTACAACGAAATATTATTGGCCCTGAGCCTAAACTTGGGTCTTGCCCAAAAGTCACCCATTTTCGCCAACAAATGGTTCTGTTGCCGGACCTGAAAATTTACTCAAGAGCTAGATCATGGTATCGAAGATCTACGAAAGGGAATTGCTTAATTGGTGGGATAATCATGTAGATCAATTCATATCGAAAAGGAAAGGATTGTCAAGGATCAAGTTCTATTTTCCAATTCGACGAGTGATTTGTACAACATTTTCTGGGGAAAATTTTCTGAATAGCTCCATAACTAGTTGCGAAGACTCTAAATTAAATAACTTTCTGGAGGATTGTGTCAATCGCCTCGCAGTTGGACGCATATAAACCTGACGAAATTACACATACTGGATACAGAGCTAACCCAAGAAATAGAATTTTGGGTGTAGACTACTTTGGAGGGATACATCGTAGAGTTTGTAGCTGAATGTTATCAATATTTTACAAAAGAAGAAGATATATTTAAGTCTAGGTTGCGGGGAAAGCTGTTGAAAGAAATCTCATTATGGATTAAAGCTTTAATGGTGGATGAGGGACTAATGATTTTCCAAAGTCCCATGATGGAAGCTTAAACCTCTAGTATTGGGGGAAGGACTTGAAGGAAAGATGCTACGAATAAGGGAAAAAGGAGAATATGGATATGGACACCGGGACATCCAGTAGGTTTATGGAGTTAAGAGCACATCAGAGGGCGCTACTCATTGAGAAGTGGTGGGAAAGGGAAATATGAGAGTTTGAGAATCATAAGAAGAGTATATAGTAAGGAAAAGAGGCTCCATAGATGACAGGGAGGAGAGAAGATGAAGTAGGTCCCAAAGGAATGGATGGGTCCACCAAGGAAGTTAAACAAGTTCATAGGAGACCACCCTGAAGAGAAAGGAAAAAATTTCGATGAAGTGGAGGACACGTGCCCTGAGGATGAGTCTGATATAGAGCTGCATGTTGCGATGGAGCAACTATTCTGAGAGAGGCCGACGAACATAGTGCAAGGTAATCATATTCCCCCAGTTTCAAGTAGAACTAGTCATGACCTTACCTTGGTACTTTACCACCTACTTGATAAGATTTTGATAAAGTTGCAAGAGTCTAGCAAGTTGTATAGTGTTCAATTTACAGTGTAGATAGCCACTAGCAGTAGAATTTCTCAGCCAGGAAGTAGAGGATTCATATTAGTCCCACCCACATAAATAGAAATGGAAGGATCATTTACTTGATATTCTGGAAAGGGTAATGATGATGTAGAGCAGCATTGGTATCTATGCGAAGCAATTTGGAGAGCTCACCAAACACTAGATGCAGTTAAATTAATTGAATTTCAAACCATGTTAAGGGAATGAGAATCACGATGGTTTATCAAATGTTCAGAAGTACACCAGAACCCAGCTATAGATGATGTTAAAAAAGAATTTGTAGAAGAATTCAATCTCCCTAAAACTAGTCATCAAGGACTATCCAAATTATGGGAAATTAAACAGAGGGAAGGAGAATCAACCTAGGATCTAATGAGAAGGTTCAAAGATTCAATCAAGAAATTGAGTTACCCGATTGATCCAAATCACCAATGGGATTGGTTCATTAAAGAACTCTTACCCTTGACAAGAACACCATTGACCCAATAAGATATTGATACCCATCAAGATGCACTAGAGAAAGAAATGAAAATAGAAGCAATGGATGGCTACCTGCAAGAGTTTAGCGGGGGAGTAGCCACCCAAGATCTGTCCATATTGGGATTACAACATCAAATAGCAAGTTTGAAATAAAATCTCAAAGATATTCAATCGGTGCGACCAACACGACCCAATGTGCAGTGTACACATTGTCTATTGGAAGCACATGTGGTTACAGGGTGCTTGAGGTTACGGGGAGCCAATGTTGGGACTTTAGTGGCAGGAGCACAAGGAATGCCACCAGTAGGAGGAGTTACGCAAGAAAATACTCAAGGACTGTACTAGACGCAACCCCATTTCTCGAGTTTGCCTAACTATAAAACCCAGATAGTAGAAAAATGTTGTGAAATATGTAAGGGTATTGGTCATCCTCCACATTTATGCAAAATCTTACAAAAATATTCAAATGTCCCAAATAAAGTCTACTGCGAACTCTGTGCTTCAACAACTCACCATACAGAGTAGTGCAGAGCCCTGGAAGCATTAGCAAACTGATTGGATAGATCATCCTACATAGTGAATGAAACTCTGAGAGGACGAGGAGGATCGGGAATGCGAGGGGGCAGGATAGGAGGAAGAGGAACTTTGAGGTGTTACAATTGTGATCAAGAAGGCCATGAAGCGAGGGAATTTATGCTACCAAGATGACCATGGTGTTTCCAATGCATAGTTAATGCACATTCCACTGAAGACTATCTAGAGCTAATCAAAACATGGGAAGAGATTACCAGGAAATGGGGAGCCAGTTTAGTCAATGCAGAGGCAAGAGTAATCGATACATAGCCTCTACGGAGTGTCACCATAATAACTTGAGGAGGGAAGAAAATCGAGGATGATGCATGAGAGATTGAACCAGCAAAGCTAATAAAACTAGTGTCCCCAAAGAATATTTTTAATCCAGAGAAAATGAGAAAATACTTCAAAGAAGCATTGGAAACATTCTCGAAGCTGGAGAGCCACAAGGATATGGAACTAATTCACCAAGCCAAGGAAGGAGAAAAGACGACTACCATAGGAACATCGATAGAAGAATGGTTCCAATTATTCTTGAAAATTGTAAATGACGAACAAATGCTGGAGCAATTAAAGAAAAATATGAAAATAGTAGTAGGAGGGATAAAGCATGAGAACTCAATTAACACTAATGTTCCAGAAAAGTATATAAGAAGAGTGAAAAGAAACAAAAGAAGAACGAGGAAGTAATTTTGCATAAATGCTCAAGTTGTGGGATTTCGAATAAGAGAAACAATGTTGGATCTAGGATCATATGTGAATATTTTTCCTAGAAAGACATGGGAAGCATTAGGAAAGCCAAAGTCTTCATATTCCCCTATATAGCTAAGAATGGCGAACCAATATTGCACTGTATTGGTAGGAAGGCTGGAAGAGGTTGAAGTAGATGTCGTGAGAGTAAAAAATTACACAAATTTTGAAGTGATCGATATTATGGGAGATAAGGATCCATACCCAGCCCTGTTGGGGATAGACTGGGAATTTTAAAATTATGTAGTTATTGATTTGAATAAGGAGCTTATGATATTCGAATACAGTGAAGTTAGAGTGGTTTAGCCATTGGATCCATATCAGGGATCCTGGTATACAGAAACCGTCGAAAATAGGGAAGATGCAAAACTTCTTAACCAACTTTACCAAATGACAGTAGGTGTTAGTCTCCTGTATTCTATAGTCTGACTAAATAACTATGGATTTTCTACATTCTGCTCAAAATAACATTCCCTGACTATCATTTATTTTCAGAAATCTCACTGCCTTCATTATATTCATTTAACCTATTCACTATCTCTCATTTTTCTTTCTCCAGCACTCTCATGCTATGAAAAACCATTTCTGACTTGAAAACCCCTCATTTAGACCTTGCCCCTTTCTTAAAACCCTCTTCCCTATACTAAAACCCGATTTTCCCCACTAATAATCCTCTTCCTTTCATTTATTCCCCTTATTCCATAAAAACAATGTAAAAACCCTTTTTACATTGTTTTAAAAATTAATTTTTGTTTTGGGACCCACTCTTTTTTATAAACCCTGTTTATTTAAAAAGACCCAACCCCGTTATATTAAGAAACCCCGACACCTCTTATACTTTTTGGACCCTCTCTTTGAACCTTATTCCCCGCTTAACATAAACCTAGCCCCCACCATATATTAAACCCTCCACTTTGTATACTTTCGGGACCCACCTTCTAAACCTACCCATAGTCCACTCATTGCCCAACCACCGTTGGATCTTTGCCCCTCCCATCCAATGACTGTCGCGCCTCATCACACATCCAAAAGCTCATTGTTTAAACACCCTTCAACTTTGAAATATGGGTGGTTTTACCACCATCCCATCCTACCACACATCACTCCCTCCATGTTATTGCATCCCCGTGATATAAACCACCATACCACCTATGAACCATGCGAAAACCGCCGACCACCCTTGCGCCATTACCCAAAACCGTTGACCCCGTTCAAACATGTCGAAACCCTGTGGCTCTGCGATACACCCCGAAACCTGTATGTCAAATCCTGCGACATTTCTGAAGGTTTAGAGGGCCGTGGCCAAATGCAAAGCCTAAAACCTCCATGTCCAGACTCTGTCCACAATTTCCCTTCCGCCTCCAAGTCATATCATGTCCCTGCGACGACTTTGTGTTTTAAATTAACTAATTGTTTTATTTTGCAGGTAATATATGTGGCGGAAAATGCATAATTCACATTCCTGAGTTCCAAGAAATTGTTTAAAATTAGCTCTCTGGGTAACGATCCGGAGGCCTTAATTCATAAAAAAAAAATTAGGAGCACAAGATTAATCTGAAATTAGCAATGGATCAGGACCATTGATGATCATTCAATCAATCCAAAGGCAACAGGTTTTCATTGAAGGGTAACATAATGAAAATAAAAGAGTTATATGGCAACCGCACAGAAATGAAAGGAAAATGAAAAAAGCAGTCAAAAGACAGTAAAATGTAAAAGGGATTAAAGGTTTAATCAAAGGTTAAAGGTAAAAGACATGGTTAGAAGACCAAGTTAAAGACAAAACACAGATAAGAGAAGTTTAAAAGAGAGATTGCAGTAACCCAAAGTAGTCAAAGGGAGATTAGAGATAAAAATAGATTAAAATAATTAAACAGAGAAAGCAGAGTTAAGGAAAAGACAAATCACAGTTCAACGACAAAAGCAAAGGATAAATCAATGAAGAAGACAGATCCGAATGACAAAGAAAATCAACCTTTACTTCTTCAAATCAAATTGGCCACCTACAGCTAGATTTTGATTCAAGACATGCTACCTCAGTTAATGTTTCAATCAGAGATATTTTTAAACAGCTCAGAAGTTAATGTAAAATTTAATGCTAAAGGAATAAAAGTAAAAAATATCCTAAAGTTATCTCAACAGTTAAATAGAAAGTTATTATTACAGGAAGTTAGTCAGTGATATTTTTCTTTGGGCCTTGCATGGTCTGAAAGGTCAAGATTACATTTACTTTGTAATAAGTGCAGTCTAAAACCCTAGAATAGGATCACATCATCAATTGCAGTTAAATACCGCATGTATTATTCATTATTATTGTTGGTTAGTTGGTTGATTGCTAGACTGAATTTTGATCAGACTCTGAGTTGCAAAGGTTATTGCACTGGAGCATTGTAACTATTTTCGACATCAATAATACAAGCACATTCATAGGATTCTTGAGCTATGTTAATGGTGATGTCATCTATGTTAATGGAACATAGATTTTAGGTTGAGATATACTGTTTTGGTACCTCAACTCCGTTTGTCACTATTATGTCTATGTTTTCATCTAAAAGTAATAACTAGAGAATTCTTAACTGCTCTCTAGGATTACTGGATTGTTGTCTCAAGATTTTCTTAGTGAAGTATAAATGAAGAATTCTTAACTGCTCTTCAGTTTTACCAAACTGTCATCTTAAAGGCCTTCTTCAAAGTTTAGTTAAAGAATTATTAGCTGCTCTTTAATTTCACTGAACTGTTACCTTGAATGATTTCTTTGTCTGAAAGTAATAACTAGAGAATTCTTAACTCCTCTCTGGGATTGCTAGATTGTTGTCTGGAGGGTTTTCTAGTAAAGTATAGTTGAAGAATTATTAACTGCATTTCAGTTTTACCAAGTTGTTATCCTAAAGGCTTTTATTGTTTGAAGTATGGTTAAAGGATTCTTAATTTCCCTTTAGTTTTACCGAATTCACATTTTGATGTCATTTCATATTCATTTGACCTAAAAGGATCCATTTGATGTAGTTAGCTTGCCCTATGAAAGCCCTTCAAGAGATGATGTATAATTAAAACCTTTTATGACTCCATAGCCCAATGGATTAAGCTTCTCACATTCTATCTACTGAACTGAGACAATCATCAATCACTCAATAAAAACAAAACAAAACAAACCCAAACTTCATAACTAGCCTAAAATCAGAAAACATAAGCATAAAGATAAATCAATTGATCACAAACATAGAGAGAGCCCTCTCTGAGCCCAGGAAGGCCAGGTCCTTGGACTCCAAAATGGTTTTATGTGGTTCCTTGTTACTTTTTCTTGCCAATCTTGCAAATCACAGGGATTCAACATAGTGGCGACCACACTGGGGAACATACTGAGATATTAAAAAGCTTAACATTTCCTCATGAACTTAAAAAACCCCTTTCAAATTTAGATGACTCAAGTCTTAGCCAAGACTGGTATATGGTTGCTGATAGTGAACAACAACCAACCTCAAAACAGCTAAAATCATCCACCTGGTGACTCCACTGGTTTTTAGTATGCCTGTTGATTCCACTATTTTTCTATAGACTTCACTAGGAAATTATTGAAAAATCCTGATATCCTCAAACCTCAAATAGAACCCAGTAAAAGCAATTTATGAGTAAAGCATTTTATTTCACATATCAGTTTGTTTTCAAACTATTATGAAACTCTCAACCTCTTTGAACCTTGGGTCCAAGTTTTGGCTTCTAGAAGAATCTATACCAGATCCCAGCCTGACCCAAACCTCGTGCAATAATTGATGATCTAGAAAAAATCTTGTGGAACACTCCTAGTTCTAAAAATACAACTGTTAGTAGACCTATTCACAAGGCAAGTTCCCTGCCTGAAAGCCTTACAAACTTGCAGGATATCCTATCTGGCTCACCCTTGGAACAAAGCTTGGTAGGACTAAATCCAAGAGTTGGATAACCCATATAGCTTTAGACCCATCCATTTTACAATAGAATCTTGTTGTATGAACTTTGACCCCCATTCATACACCCACTATTCACCTTCCTCCATTTAACCCTATACCTCCTCTTGTGAACCCTCCACTTGTTAACCCTCCTTTGTGTTCCCATCCCCTAGCCATGGCAACATGGTATGCCCCATTAGTTCTACCATTTGCTTTAGTATTTCTACCACAAGACTATCAGTTCAAGATTCCCTTATATGATGCAAATAGTTCTACAACTGCTCAAAAACATGTTCATAGAATGAATGACTATTTTTATAGAAAATAAATAGATTATGAAACTGTTAAACTAAGAATGTTTTCTCAAAGCTTAAGGGGAGAAGCAAGAAAATTGTTTAAAGACCTAACCCTTAATAGTATACATGACCTCCCTGCTTTTCACCAAATATTCCTAAACAAATGGGAAGTCAAGAAAAACCCTCTCCAAATCTTATCAGAATATGAAAACATCAAAAGAAACGTTGGAGAGGGTGTCCAAGAGTACTGAACTAGGTTCAATAGTGCATATAATGCCCTCCCTACCCACATGAAACCTCTACAAGGTCTAGCCTTAATGAAATTTCCAGATGGCTTTGACCTAGAAGTGGCTTACCAACTAAGAGAAAGAGACCCTCTCACCTTAGAAGACATGCATAGGGGTGCAGTAAGTGTAGAAGCAAACCTGTTTGCCAAAAGAGCTAGAATGAAAAATGAAAAGAGAGTCACATATAGGAAGAGACTGTAGCCTCCACATCTAATACTAATATTGACAACCTTGTTAGAACCATGGAAAGGATGATGGAGAGAATAAACATGAATGAGAGAGCTTACCCCATAGAAAACCAAGCAGCTCCTCAAAATAGAAACCAGAACCAAAACCAGAACTTTAGGAGAAACCCCCCTCAAATAAGACAAAGAGGACATGATCAGCAAATCAGGCCTCCTTTCCAGGAAAACTAGGCTGATTAGGATGAGGGAGTGATTGAAGAACCAGAAGAGAGTCAAATCAATATAATGGGAGTAAAAAATGAGGATACTTTTTTCCTCACTAAGGAAGAGCAAGGTATGTTTTCTCCAACTCAATTTGAAGAAGAATGCTAAGAATCCGAAGACTATAAACAAGGCTTCAAAAATGCCATCATGGAAGTACACAAGAAGTATGACCTCAGAAGTAAGAAAGCCCAAGGCACTCCCAAGAGAAACAAACCTAAAATTTCTGCTAGAAAGGCTCCTCAGACTGATCCCAAAAAGACATCAGAAACTTCAAACATTTTGGTTAAAAGTTCTGATAAAGGTAAAAACAAAAAAAATCCAGAAAGAAGCACTAGTACATCAACTGGTAGCCCTAACAAAATTGATTTGACTGAGACTCCCAATTGAAATCAACAAGCTGAAATTGCTGTTAAAATAGTGTTTGATAAAACTGATTTGAATCTGCCAAAAACACAGACACCATTCAGTATTGAGAATGAAATTGCCAAGATAAAAATATCCATACCTCTTTTTGAATTAGTTGGCCAAGATGTATATAGATCCCAAGTTTTGAAAGCTTTTAACATAGGAGAAAATTTTGATTCTGTAAATTTAAATGATGACAAACCTGAACTTTTATTTGGTCCTGAAGTAGAAGGTAAATTCCAAGAGGGAGGTGTACCTCCATTTTATGTCAGTTTAAATTTCCATGATAAAATCCTTCATAATGTCATGTTAGATTCAGGAGCTTCTCATAACCTCATGCCAAAGGTAGTTATGGAGAAATTAGGCCTTGAGATAACCAGGCCATATAAAGACTTGTACTCCTTTGACTCCAGTAGAGTTAAATGTCTAGGCCTAATCATATGTCTTTGTGTTACTTTAGTACAAATACCAGCTAAAAGCCTAGTAATGGATATTGTAGTAGCTGACATTCCCCCTAAATATGGCATGCTCCTTTCATGCCCAGGGATAGCTAAAATTTAAGGCACCCTCCAAATGG
The DNA here is from genome assembly GCA_034641835.2 of Pinus albicaulis. Taxonomy (NCBI): domain Eukaryota; kingdom Viridiplantae; phylum Streptophyta; class Pinopsida; order Pinales; family Pinaceae; genus Pinus; species Pinus albicaulis. The sequence continues at coordinate 1,984,193,935 of CM076578.1, forward strand.
ACATGACCTATGCTACTATACTTGTCTTTAGTCAACCAAGAATACTATATAGGGAAACTAATATGAAATACATGGTCAACAATAAAGAAAAGCCTGATAACTCTGCTGTCTATTCTGTCCACATGGACCTTGATTCATTTATCCTTTACAATGATGAAAAAATTAATGAACAAGTAGAAAGGAATGAAGAAAAAGCTAAAAAGGAAGAAGAACAGCTAGAGCAGTTAGACCAAATAGATAAAGAACAACATAATGGAAAACAAAAGTCTGAAACTGAACCTCTATGGAGCATTAACTTTGATGGTTCTTATGGTAAAACTAGATTTGGAGGAGGTGTTTGGGTACACAACACTGAGAACAACCATGCAGAAGGCCATTCCTATAAACTAAACTTCCAATGTACAAATAATATAGTAGTTAATGAGGCACTCCTTCTAGGACTACAATTACTCAATAAATTAGGAGCCAAAAGGATCTCTGTCAATGGCGATTTCGAGCTAGTCATTAGGAAGATTAAGGGAGAATAATTAGCTAAATACCTTGGACTAAGGGAATACATAAATGTTGCCCTTGACCTCCTAAAAGCATTTAAAGAATATGGTCTTGCCTTTTTTCCAAGAAATAAAAATATCCTTGCCAATGGTCTAGCCTTTGCAACCAGTATAGGTCAACAAACTCATCATAAAAAACAATAAAAAATAGAATTTAAATATAGACCACAAGACCCTGTAAATCTAAGATATTGGCAAGTGTTTGAAGATGACAAAAAGATTGAAGATTTCCTGCAGTCAAGAGATGAGTCTGAGATGCCAAATTCAGACTTTGAAGAGGACTGCCCTACTGAGGAACAAATAGGCAAGGAGGAGGCCACCCATAATGATGATATAAATCTGTTAGAAAAGAAAGATCCACAGAAAACAGAGTTGTGTGCAAATCCAAAGAAAGAAGAGCTTGAAGTGTTGTAGTCCAAAGATAATACCTTGCCCAGAGGACTTGTCCCTTTAGAATAACTCTTTGATTTCAATGATGTTGCTAGAAAACCAAATATGGAATCTACTGAAGCAGAGGTAGAAGAATGAAATATAGGTAGTGACCAAGAACCCAAAATGATAAAACTGTCAAAGACACTGCTGGCACATATAATGCAAAAATATATTGAGCTATTCAAAGAATTTAGTGATGTGTTTGCTTGGAGCTAATGAAGACTTGAAGTCCTATGATACATATATCATTCAACGCAAGATTCGACTCAATGAAATCCAGAAGCCCTTCAAACAGAAACTACGCAGAATCAATCTTATCCAAATGCCACTGGTTGAGAAAGAAATAAAGAAATTATATGATTCTGGCATAATAGTCCCACTAAGGTACTCAAAATGGGTCTCGAATCTTGTATCAGTGAGGAAAAAGACAGGAGAAATTAGGCTTTGCATAGAATTTAGATATTTAAACAAAGCATCCCTAAAGGATAACTACCATTTACCAAAAATGGATCATATATTGCAAAGGGTAGTAGGCTCCAAAATGATATCTCTGCTTGATGGCTTTTTAGAGTACAATCAGGTGCTGGTACATCCAAATGATCAACACATGACAACTTTCACTACACCTTGGGGCACCTTCATGTATGTTAAAATGCCTTTTGGGTTAATAAATACCGGGCCACTTTTCAAAGAGCAATGGATATTTATTTCTCAGAAGAAATAGGTTACTTCATTGTGATATATCTTGATGACATAGCAGTCTATTCAAAAAATGATGAAGAACATCTAGCTCACTTAAGAAAGGTCTTTGAAAAGTGCAGAAAATATGGCCTATCTTTAAATCCCAAGAAAACCTTGTTTGGCATTCAAGAAGGAAAGCTTCTAGGCCACATCATATCTGAAGAAGGGATCAAGATTGACCAAAAAAGGATTGAGGGAATATTACAAATCAATCATCCAAGGAACATCAAGGAGCTGCAATCTTTCATTGGAAAGATAAATTTCTTAAGAAGGTTCATACAAAACCTTTCAGAACTCCTGAGGAACATCACTAACATGCCGAAAAAGGAATCAAGAGTCAAATAGACCAAATAAGCAAAGAAATATTTTGACTGGGTGAAGCAAGCACTTACACAAACACCAGTTCTGATCATCCCTGACTTCACCAAATATTTCTTCATTTTTTACTTTGCATCAAAACAAACAGTTGTTGCTGTCTTACTACAGAAAAACATAATGGGACAAGAGAATCCCATAGCTTTCTTCAGCCAAGCATTGAGAGACGCAACTATGAAATATAATATAATGGAAAAATAGGCTTTTTCTTTCATCAAAGCCCTAATAGTTTTCAGGATCTACATTTTGCATTCACACATCATTTCATTTGTGCCTCATATAGTGGTTAAAGACATAATTATAGAATATCCTGATGGAAAAAGAGGTAAGTGGATTGTTGTTATCTTAGACTATAATCTGGAAATCAAGCCCAACAAGCTGATCAAAGGACAAGGACCGGCGAAACTAATAGTTGAAACAAATTTTCAACACTGGACATAAATATGATCCACTCATTGGATGAACAAGAGGAGATGACGACTCCACATATTGAGGAAGCATTCCTAAACTCTCCTTGGTATGCTAATATAATGTACATGCTTTTTAATCTAAATTTTCCTCCTAATTTGTCCAAAACAAAGGCCAGATTCTTGAAACTGAAGGCTGTAAATTTCTGCATTCTAGATAAAGTTTTATATTGGAAAAATTCTGGTGGTGTATTGCTTAAATGTTTGCCTGGAGAAGATGCAGATAGGATTATGCATGAATTTCATGAAGGGGAGTGTCGAGGCCATATTTATTGGAAAACCACAGTCAATAAGATCCTTAGGGCTAGTTTCTATTGGCCTACCCTCTTCCAAGACATCCACAAAATGGTAATTGCCTGTCATAAATGCCAAATCTTTGAGGGAAAAAGAAAATTGCTGCCATTTCCTTTACAGCCAATTTCTATTGAAGCTCCTTTTCAGTAACGAGGTCTAGATTTCATTGGAGAAATCCACCTTGCCTCCTCTGCCTAGCATAAATAGATCCTTACTGCAACTAATTATTTCACAAAGTGGATAGAGGCCATCCCTTCCAGAACTGCCACAGACTCAGTAATTATCACATTCCTTGAAAATAATATTTTATCTAGGTTTGGCTGTCTGAGAAAAATCATTACTAACAATGTTGTTGCTTTTAAATCCAAGAAAATGGTGGACTTTTGCCTAAGATATAACATTACTTTGGGGAATTCTACAACTTACTGCCCTTAAGGTAATGGGTTGCCTTAATACCAAAACAAGAGTTTGGTGAACATCATTAAAAAATTGCTAGAGGAAAACAAGAAATCATGGCACAACAAATTAGTACATGCATTATTGGCTATCAGGCTAATAAATAAGAAATCAATTGATATGTCTCCCTATCAGCTAGTCTGTGGAAAAGATGCAGTCTTCCCAACAACCTTGGGAGTGCCATTAATGAAGTTCATTCAGGAGGTCCAGTCTGAAGAGAATGATATACAAAGAAGGATAAACCAAACTATTCAGCTACAACAAACCAGAGAAGGAGTATACAACAGAATGTAGTTGTTACAAGAAAATATCAAGAAGTTATTTGATATAAGGACCAAGGCAACAGAATGCAGTTGTTACAAGAAAATATCAAGAAGTTATTTGATATAAGGACCAAGGCAAATTATTTCAGCATTGGAGATAAAGTGTTGAAGTGGGATTCAAGAAGAGAGGACAAAGGCAAGCATGGAAAATTTTACAACTTATGGAAAGGTCCATATATCATCCATTCTGCAAGAGGTTGTTAGACTCCTATACCAATAGGTGCCATTTTTCATGATTGTCTTGATTGAACTATGGAATATGTTCAAACCTTTTTCTTGTGCAAAGGTGTTCCATATTCTTTTAAAAACCAAAAAATCAAAAAAAAAATAAAAAAATGTAAAGAGGGTATACCCTAAAAGAAAGATCAAAGGGTAAGAAAAATAAAATAGTCAAAAAAGTGAAAGAAATGAACCCCAAACAAAAAATAGACCAAGGAAAGTGTGCAAATCCAAGTGCCACTACTATTTCATTTTTTGTAATAAAGAAATTGTGTGCAGCTTGTCAAACTTTTGCCACAATTTATGAAGAGTCAAACTGTTTAAACTTGACTCATTCATTTTTCAATTTCATGTTGTAGAATAGAGAATAAATATCTAGCCAAACAGTGTAATCTTGGCAGATAAGAAGATAGGTAGAGTTGATAAAAGGTGCTCAACAGTTTAATCTGAGCCCTTGCATGTAATAAGGGTAGAATTAGATAGATTTGCCATGTAAAAAGAAAATATTGATAAGGGTTTGCAAGTCTAAATGCACCCTAATAAAGGAGAGAAAATGGTAGTGTAAAGTAGATAGGGTAGGTAGATGGTGTTGCAAAGTTTCATGTGATGAATTATAGTGCGACATGTGTTTAATCTTTTACTTTCATCACAAGTACTGAAGCAAGAAATGCACTGGACAATTCAAAGAAAGCAAAGTCAAAATCATTAACTTCCCACATCATTTTTTCCCTAAGATTTTTACTAATTTCCCTAAAAATGCTAAGGTATTTGGAGATTAAAGGGGCTCAAGGCATTTCCTTGACTTTTGGAGGGACCGAACCCTCGGCCTAATGATCAAAAAGACCTAAGTACTTGAGATTATTTGTCATTGTAATCATTCACTTTTAACCTTTTCCTAAGTAAAGTCCTATTTTACTTAGGATAATCATGTAAATTTCCATAATAATCCCTCAAAATCACTTGCTATTCTATGATTAAGTGTTGAAAATGATATGATGTAATTTACTTCAGAAATCTTCACTTTCTTAGTTATAGTTAAGTATTTTGAGTTTACCTTGTCCTTTGTCATATTAACTTCTGATTTATTTATTAAATCCCTAATGAAAAGACCTTATCCTATAGTACATAACTCCTTTTACATAAATATCCCAAAAACCCCTCTTATTATAAGTTTGGCCAAAGTTTATTTAATCCCCTTTGTTAAATAAAAACCCCCAATAAGAAAACCCTTTGGCTAAAATATATCCATATAAAATATTTCCCTACCCTTATGGTTGATAAATAACATTTATTTATTACCATATATTAAAAATATATGAAAAAAGGCTTTTAAACATATAATTTTATATGTTTAAAACGAAAAATAAATAAACCGAAGTTTTATTTTAAACAAAAACTTCAAAAATCCCCCAAGCCTCCATGACCCATTCCCTTGGCATTTTAAATTCCGCCCGACACTTTAAACCATAGCTTGAAAACCCTTGACCCTGCCATAACCTTGTCTAAACTATGGGGTTAATTAATCACCAGGATTAATTAATAACCGTTCATTCCGCCAATCAAATGCCTCCCGGGATATTTAATTAAAGTTAATCATTGTTTAATCCCCGTCGGGCCCGCGCATTAAAACTCCGCCAATTCCTCATTCCGTCCACCGTCAGATTGCCCCCCCGAAAGATCAACGGCCCAGGATCATTCCGCTGGCCGTCTCGCATCCGAAAGATAACGAGCGGGGGCACAGTGGTTTTGGAATAGTACTCCGACCACGTGTCAAACGATTAATGGAATCGCTGCCTCCTCGCTAAATACCACCATCGCCCGAAAGCAGTGCGGAAATTACCGCTTACCGCTTACCGCCCAGTCTCAGTGACGTATGCCCCCGTACCAGATGACGTCATCCTCGGAAAAATAAAAATTCCCATTGACTTTGTAAATAAAACAAAAACCCGTGTTTTTATGTCATTTTCACTGCTGAAAGCGACTGCGTCCTCCTCTGAAGAATTTGAAAATTTCGCTGACTAAGACGCCGCCAACCAAATTTCCGAACACCATTGTCAAACCAGTGCCCAAGCACCCATTCGCCATCGACCAGTACCTGTAAAATTCAAACTTCTCTATCAAAACAGGTATTTATTCAAATTCTTGCTGAAACTCTTTGAAAAATCCATTTTCCTGTGTTAAAAATTCACGCCAAAATCTGAAAAGGATTAATATCGGTTTATTTTAGTTCCTATAACTAAAATCAAAGCTCCCAGAATCAAATTTGCACCCGGTCTGTGAAGAAAGCCCCGAAACTTCCGTTTTGAATACACAAGAACCAAAATGGAAGCTCCGACAGCCCTGAATGTAACCCCATTGAATGCCCCTCACAGAGAGTTAGAATACTTGCCCTTAGTGGATAAAGACTTTCAAATTAAAGACTTAGCGTTTGATGAAAATCCCCTTTGAAGTTATTGTCGCTGTAGAGATGATTATTCGAAGGGATTGGATGTCATAGGGTTGTGGGAATCCAATTTCCCGAGATATCTCATCCCCTCAGTCCGTATTTTCCCAAAAATTATCCACTATTTCCATTCTAACTATGATCCAACCCAAAGAGCAGTGATGTCCCCTGACCAGAGTGTTCTTTTCCCCATTACTCCACAAGCTATCAATACAATGCTTCATTTTGAACCTTATCAAGAACTCACTCCCTTATCTATGGAAGAACTGCTTGAAAAATCCACTCAATTGACCCCAGAAAAATTGAAATGCATTTGCCAGACCTTTATGCTACCAGAGCATCAACCTAAGGGCCCTCCTCCCTATGGTTTTTCTTATTTCATTGAATTAGGAAAGCTCATTCTAAATATGATATCCTTTGTCATGGGTTTCAATACAAGTGAATATGTAGATGAAACAACCCTGGTTTTGCTGTCTATCTTTACTCCTGGGCAACCTCCTGCAGTAAAATATGACTTTGCATCTTTCATTGCCAATAAAATCCATGACCAGTTCATGAGGCTAGATAATGAGAAAGTGTTTAAATATTCCTTAGTCATTTACCATCTCATCATCTACTACCAATCAGAGAAATTCCCTTTTCCTGTTCAAAAACTTGATGCCAAGGGAAACCCTAGATCTGTTATATTTTGGTCTCCCATAACCCATTTTTCCTATAATTCTCCCTATTCTTATGCTGAGTTCATCGATCTTTTTGTATATCCTGCAACTACTTTGTTGACAGGAATTCCTCCTCCAAGACTCAGTAATGAGATTAAGAAGACCTTACAGCTTTCAAGGACATACAAAGTTGGGGATTGGTATTTATACCAAAATCATTCAGTCATCAGAATATATGGATGTGAATTGTATCCATTCAGGTTGCCAAAATATGTGCCTATGAGACTTTTTGCCTTAGAATATTTCAGGCAAATGAATAATTCTAATATGATTCATTTTTGTAGTGTAAAAAAGAAAGCCCAACTCAGGATCAAAAGTCAATTAGGTCCTTTTATATGCAATTCTAGAGATGCTGAGCGAGAAGCAGAAGATATACTACAAAACCAGTACAAGTTACAAAGGAGTTTCCGTTGGATTCCATATGATCCATTCAGTTTTATCTGTGACAAAAGAATGAAGAACAAATCATCCCCTTACTTTCACCACAGGATTCCAGAAATAGAACAATATGCTAATCAAGATGAGTGGGTGGAAGGAACACTAGTTGAGCAAGATAGTGAAGAAGACAATATAAACAAAATTATGAAAGATCTTGAGAAGAAATATGACCTAGAATCTTGTGGTCAAGTGCAGGTACCTCACATTGGCACTTCTTCAGCATGAAATCTCCAACAGAGATTACAGGAAGATAGTCCATCAATTGCAGTAGAGGCTAAAGGAAAAGGGAAAGAACCTGAAATACAGGTCATTGAAACTTTCATCATGGCAGAGAAACCTCAAACCTCCAGGGCACCAGATCAAACACAGGTTTCTCCTACTCAAGTAAATCATCCTGAAGTTTCAGAATTGCAAACTCCATATAATATGGAAATAGACAAGAAAAGACAGGTTCCAGATCCTACTCCTCCCAAAGGATCCTCAGAGCTACATCAAGTTAAAAAGCAGAAAGTCAATCCACTCCCAGAAGTGGAAACTATAGATGAAATAATTGATGAGGAAAGAGAAGATAGTCAACTAACTGGCACAGTTAGTGAAACACACACAGGCCACAAAGGAAAAGCATTGCAAAAACAATTGAGTACTGAAGTCTCTTCCTTTAAACAGCCAAAAATAGATACAGGTGACATAAAGAGAACTTTTATTAATATAAAAGCAAAGAATGACCCTTTGAGAATGCAGGTATATGATCAGTATCTTAGAATGGATCCACACAATCAAGAAAGATTGATATCAACATTTGACATTCAACAAAGCAAAATGATGATGAGCCATTTCAAATCCAAGGTGCCAAAACCCAAGACTGCATCTGATTATATTAGGACCAATTTTGAGGTCCTGGAAAAAGACATTCATCCCTTGGACCAGATAGAGTTGCATAGACAAACTGGGGAAATGATATACTCCACTCTTACTAATAAAGAAATGGCAGCCCATACATTGCAAGATTCTTTAAATAATACAAACACCCAGTTGCAAATTGAGAAGGCTTCTTCTCAGGCAAAAGATAACAGAATAAAGTCTATGGAAGAGATAATCATCAGTTTGGGTCATAATCCCAAAGATATCAAAAGAATTGAGGCACTAATTAAAAATAAAGATGATAATATTGCTGCACTGAGAAAGTAGCTGAAATTGCCAGCCTCAAGGCACCCCCAGACTCAAGAAGTTTTGAAGGGAAATTCACAGGAAGAAATGATGGAGTTGCTCTTGAAAATGACTGAGCAACTGAGTGAAACAGAGAAAGAATTGGAACAGGCATTAAAAGAAAAAGAAGATATCATGCAAGCATCTACAACAGAGATCACTACAGGTACCATAGCAGCAGATCCACAAACAGAGTCAGCACAGGTAAATACTTCCAGTTTGAGTTCTGATGAATTGGTAAAGCAAATGGAAAGTTTAAAACTCAGAGTCACAGAACTTCAAACCACAAAATTGCAGCTAGTAAATTTGGAACAGAAATATGATGCGTCTAAAAAGACTGTTGCTGATAATACCAGGGAAATTAAAAGGTTGGAAAAATTGGTTAAGGCTTTAGAAAGAGATCTTTCATTAGAAAAGCCTTTGAGGGAAATAAATGAGATTCTTTGGGATAATATAGTTGAGTCAATAAGGAGTGTTTGGTCCTTTGTTCAAACCATCTTTGAACAAAATGACTTGGTCAAAGTAGCCATGGAAGAAATCGACAGAACAAGAGATGAATTAAAAGGCAGACCTGAGCAAGCCAATCAAATTATACAATTTTGAACACCCAAACTAAGCAACAGCTCGCAGGAGTTGGAATTGAAGACAGGGCAGGGACTATTTTAGAAATAAAAAGAGTTTTTACCAAAAGAACTCTTATGCAAAATTTGGAAAGGAAATGCACAGATATTCTGGAAGAAATTAATGCTTTCAAAGAGAAGTTTCAGGCTTTATTAGACAGTGGGTTACCCAGTCCTATGCTCTCAGAGGACAAAATAATGGACCTAGAAACCTATGTTAATAAAATAGGTATACATGCTCATAACACAACTACTCATTCTATCAGTTCGTCACAAGCAACATTGCCAACAGGGAGGAATCTCTATGACAGGTTAAAGGATTTGTTTCATCTTGAGTATGAAATAAGGTATTTATTCCCAAACAGGCCTACCTTCTTCAGGTACACAGAGGCCGATGAAACATTAAGGAAACTTAAAAGAACCATAATAGCAGAAGATCAATGGTGGGAAGACTTATTGGAAATTTTGTGAAATCTATCTTCAGGAAGAGAATTTTGTCTTTTTACTATCAAGTAAAAGATAAATAGAGGAGCAAAGATTAAAGAGTATCAGTTAGGCAGTTTAAAGAGTATCAATAGAAACAAAGAGTATCAGACAATCAAGGCAGTAAAAAGGAATTACTCAGAAGGACAGCATCGAGCCCCATTGTAGGACCTGACTCCAACTCATCCACAAAGGGAGGAAACAACACACCAGCAGTTGCTTTTTATCCTATCTACGAGACCATCTGTCTCCTTTTTATTGTAACTTATTCATTAGTCACCCTAGATTATTTGCTAGGTTAGTGTGAGATATTTTAAATCATTTTGTATAAATAAACCCTCAAAGAAAGTATTGAGGGTGGATTCTACTACTTCGCTGTGACATTGATGTTTTTGGAATAAAAAGTGTTTTGGAGAAATTTATTTGTGGCTTGCTGGATGACAATTTGAAGCTCAGGACCTTTTGCAGGATTCATGTGTTGAACTGCAGTTCAATAAGTCTTTCTATCCTATGTCTTAAGTTTTATATCTGTCTATAATATCATTGTGTCCATTTCTGAATACTTGACATAAAAGAATAACTCAGAATTTACTTAATTGTACTCTGAGTTCAGTTGTGATTATTCTAAATGTTTTCCTCTAAATTAGTTATAAGCAACGAATTCTTAATTGCTCTTGCTTCGCTAATTTAAACATTTTGGTTACTATAGTAAAGAATTCTTCACTGCTCTTTATTTGTAATCATCTCATTTCTTTCTTTTGAACATGGTGAAAGATTCTTAACTGCCTTTCATCCCTTCAAACCCATTCCATACATTTTAAATTTTAAGGATTGTTCTCTGTTTGGCTATCTTGCCCTGCAAAACCATCTTGTGTATAGAATAGAAATCCAGTAAAGCCATCCTTTCGACTCCATAGCCCAATGGCCTGAAAATATTCAACCTTGCCCTTAGTTGGCGAATTCCACCATTTTTAAACAAACTCTTGGAGTTATAACTAGCCTAAAACTTTCTAAGAGAAAAGATAAATTATAAAGAGAGAGCCCTCTCTGGATGCAGATTGGCTAGATTCTGCATCTGAAGGTTGGTTTGTGGTTACCTCAGGTATACTTTCCTTTTCCACAACTTCAAGGAAAACCTGAGTGATAACAGAGGTAATAATGATTTTTTCCTACAAGAAATGGATGGAACAAAATTATTTGGAGGTCTTGTCAATGGCAGAATGCTAAAGCATTATTTCAGTTGAGAATCTCAGTTTTAAGTTCTTCATTGTATATAACATTGCTTAAACAAAAAATCTCAGAAAAATTGATACAAAAGAAAGAAATAAAAGAAGAAATGAGTAAAAAAAAAGAAAGTGTGCAAGTCAAAATTCCACTGCTTTTGAAAAAGTCTTGTTCAATCATACAACCTAATCATGATTGTACAAATTTTGAATTTTTGCTGATAAGTTAGAAAGTGAAGATTTTCCAAACTGTTTAAAATTGGATTATTAGTAGATAGAGAGAAAATGACATTGGTTCCGAAGCATAAATCTAAACCAATAAGTGAAGTAAGGGATAGAAGATAAATGTAAAATCCAAGATCAAAGCCCTCGGGTTAAGTTTACTTTTTGGAAAAATATATTGTATGCATCTTGTCTAAAAATGCCACAATTCATCAATCAAACTGCTTAATCTTGAATCATTCATGCTTTAAATTTCATGTTGATAGCTAGTGAATAATAATCTATCAAACTATTTAATATTGACAGATAAGTAGATTAGGTAGAGAATAAAAACAGATCATGAGTTTAATCTGAGCCTTTGGAAGTTATAAGGGTAGAAATAGATATTTTTTTCTTTCAAAAGAAAAATGATGTCAAGGGTTTTCCAGTCTAAATGCACCCAAATGAAGAAAAAATGTTAGAATAGAATGATTGGGTAGGAAGAATTACTTTGAAGCATGATGTTTAATTTTTGAAGGCCAGAGTCACAAAAATTGCAGCAGATCAACAATTACAGTAGGAAATCAGTCAAATACAAATAGACTACTGATCTACGAAATCCAGAGATCTAAGGTTCTTGACACCTCCTAAAGGAACTGCCCTCCCTAGCTGGAGCCACTGTTAGTCTCTTGTATTCTATAGTCTAACTAAATAACTATGGATTTTCTACAGTCTGATAAAAATAACATTCCCTGAATATCATTTATTTTTAGAAATCTCAATGCCTTCATTATCTTCATTTGACGTATTCACTATCTCTCATTTTTCTTTCTCTAGCACTCTCATGCTCTGAAAAACCCATTTCTAACTTGAGAACCCCTCATTTAAACCTCACCCCTTTCTTAAAATCATCTTCCCTATACTAAAATCCCATTTTCCCAACTAATAGTCCTCTTCCTTTCATTTACTCCCCTTATTCCATAAAAACAATGTAAAAACCCTTTTTACATTGTTTTAAAAATTAATTTTTGTTTCAGGACCCACTCTTTTTTATAAACCCTGTTTATTTAAAAATACCTGACCTTGTTATATTAAAAAACCCTGACACCCCTTATAAATTTTGGACCCCTGCTTTGAACCTTATTCCCCACTTAACATAAACCTAGCCCCCACCATATATTAAACCCTCCGCTCCATATACCATCGGGCCCCACCTTCTAAACCTAGTCATAGTCTAGTCATCGCCTGACCACCTTTAGATCTTTTCCCCTACCATCCAATGGCTGTTGCACCTCATCGCACATCCAAAAGCCTGTCGTTTCAACACCCTTGGACCTTGCGATATGGGAAGTTTTACCATCGTCCCATCCTACCATTCATCACTCCCTCCATGTTATCACATCCCCGCGATATAAACCACCATACCACCTATGCACCATGCGAAAATCACTGACCACCATCACACCATAACCCAAAACCGTTGACCTCGTTTAAACATGTCGAAACCCCGTGGCTCTGCGATACACTCTGAAACATCTATGTCAAACCCTGCGACATTTTTGAAGGCTTGGAGGGCCATAACCAAATGCAAAACCTAAAACCTCCATGTCCGGATTCTATCCACAGTTTCCTTCCCGCCCCCAAGTCATATCATGTCCCTGTGAAGGCCCTGTGTTTTAAATTAATGATTTTTTAAATTTTGCAGGTAATATATGTGGTGGAAAATGCATAATTCGTATCCCTGAGTTCCAAGAAATTGTTTAAATTGAGCTCTTTGGGTGAGCTTTGATTCATAAAAAAATAATCAGGAGTGCAATATTAATCTGAAATAAGCAATGGATCATAACCATTGATGAACATTCAATCAATCCAAAGGTAGCAGGTTTTCATCGAAGGGCAGGATAAAGAAAATGAAAGAGTTATATGGAGTATGTGCAGAAATGAAAGGCAAATGAAAACGACAGTCAAAAGACAGTAAAAGGTAAAAGGGATTAAAGGTTTAATCAAAGGTTAAAGGTAAAAGACATGGTTACAAGACCAAGTTAAAGACAAAGCACATATTAAAAGAATTAAACAGAGAAAGAAGAGTTAGGGAAAAGACAAATCACATTTCAAAGACAAAAGCAGAGGATAAATCAATGAAGAAGACATATTTGAATGACAAGGCCAATCACCCTTTACTTATTCACATCACATTGACCACCTACAACCAGATTTTGATTCAAGACAAGCTACCTCAATTAAATATTTCAATCAAAGATATTTTTAAACAAATTAGAAGTTATTGTAAAAGTTAATTCTAAAGGCATATAAGTCAAAAATATCCTAAATTCAGCTCAACAGTTAAATATAAAGTTATTATTACAGCAAGTTAGTTAGTGATATTTTTCCTTGGGCCTTGCATGGTCTCAAAGATCAATATTACATTTACTCTGTAATAAGTGCAGTATGAAACCCTAGAATAGGATTACCTCCTCAATTGTAGTTAAATACTGCATGTATTATTCATTATTATTGTTGGTTAGTTGGCTGATTGCTAGACTGGATTTTGATCAGACTCTGAGTTGCAAAGGTTATTGCACTGGAGCATTGTAACTATTTTGGACATCAATATTACAAGCATGTTCATAGGATTCTTGAGCTATGTTAATAGTGATGCCATCTCTCTTTGCCAATGTTTCTCCTTTGTTTTCCATACTGTACATCAATTTATCTGATAATAGAACATAAATTTTAGGTTGAGATATACTATTTCGGTACCTCAACTCTGTCTGTCGTTATTATGTCTATGTTTTCCTCTGAAAGTAATAACTAGAGAATTATTAACCACTCTCTAGGATTACTGGATTATTGTCTCGAGATTTTCTTAGTGAAGTATAACTCGAAGAATTCTTAACTGCTCTTCAGTTTTACCAAAATTTCATCTTAAAGGCCTTCTTCGAAGTTTAATTAAAGAATTCTTAGCTACTCTTTAATTTCACTGAACTATTATCTTGAATGTTTTCTTTGTCTGTGTTATCACTCTAATAATTCTCAAAGTTGTGAGATTTTGATTTATAGTTTAAAGAACATTAGAGGTAACCACAGACCAACTTTTAAAATCTAGGATCTAGCCTTCCTAGGGTTCATAGAGGGCTCTCTCTTTAAGATTTAACTTTGTTTTAATTATTTGATATTAGGCTAGTTATGATGTGAAAATTGGTTTTGATATTTGGTTTGGTTTGGTTTGGTGAGAAAAATCACTTAATGATATGGATAGTAATATATCTGTTTGTCCATTGGGAAAATTAGTCAAATTTCAAGTAGACATGACTAGGATCAAGGTCAAAAGTCAAATATTTACAGGGCAAGATAGACAAGTCATTGAAGATCTTGGAAGCTGATTGGTGAAGTGGTTCAATCGAGATAAAGAGCAATCAAGGATTGTTTGATTCAGATAAGGAAGTAGTAAATAGAGGTCATTCAAAAGAGGGAGCAATTAAGGGTTCCCTACTCTGGAAGTCAGCAGAAAGCATAGAAATGATAAATAGTTAAAGACAAGGTGTTTTTAACAAATCCTATAATAATATTCCTATTTCATCATTCAAATTTAGAACACATATATGGATGCATATAAAACATAAGAAGATAAACAATGACAGTAGAAAGTAATTCACTTCAATGGCTCATCACATGAATCCTGAAATATGATGCTTTATGATTTGATCCAGTTTGTTAGTTGAACTTTCTACAAAAAGCCTTCAAGTACAAAAATATTGACTATAGAAATCTTCAACAATTTATTCCACAATAATACTTCAAAGGACAAAGTATTTATACAAAATATCCTAGAATACTCATAGGATTTTTCTAAGGAAATAAAAATATCTTTTACAAAAATATAGTGACAACTTTCTTAACAACTAGCAAGCTATCCTATTTATCCAAATAAAATAGAACTATTGTTTTGGATTGGGTGCAGCTAGCTGCCTTGTTGTCTCTAACGCTGGAAAATATCTTTTAATCTATTTTGAAGTGTTATATTTTCATCTGATACTTTTTCATCTGATACACTTTACTCACTGTTTTAACAATTTTACTACTGTATATGTAAAAACAACAGACTATCTTTTTTCCTCTTTTACTGTATTTTGATTTTTACAGTAAGTCAGTGAGATTTTCCCAAAATTCTTCATCAGGGATTTTGGTCTCTTTCAACTTCCTAAAGTTCTCATCTGCCTCTGTGTATCTAGCAAATGTTGGTTTTACCACAAAAAGGTGTTTATCTCATGTTGTAGATAAAATAGGTCCTCAAAGCTTTTATGTAGAACCTTTCCTATAGGAATTCCTTGTCCTTCTATTTTATTTACCCGCTCTTTTGCATAATCTCTTATCTTCTTGTTGTAGTCTTCTTGTGGCATAAGTTTATCATTAAGAACAAGAATATTTAGCAAACCTTTTTACCTTAAGATCTCAAATTTAACCATAAATTTAGTTATGGCTATATTCATGTTTCCACACTTTTCTTCTAGCTGCTTCATCAAAATTTTCTTTGAAATTACTTTTCTTATTTCAAGAGTTGTCTCCGTTCTCTTAGTAATTTGTATCTTCTCCAATTATTGTTTGTTCTTACTGTTGATAAATTTGATTATTTCTAGGGCCTTTTTAGGTTTAGCACTTAGTTCATCCTTTGCTTTCTGAATCTCCTGTTGAGCTGCCTATAGTAAATCCTTTTGATCATAAATTACTTGTATTGATGGCAAAATATCATTGATGGATTCAATGATTTTGATCCATATTCGATTCTTCACATAGGACATAGGTTCTTTCAAGGTTAAATCCTTTTGTAAGTTCTTCAATTCAACATTCAATGTGTTAGCCCTTTTTTCCTGAGTTTTGGCATTGATTTGGGCTAGCTTCCTAGTATCTTCCAGATTTTCAATCATTTTCTTCAATCTATTGATTTCATTACTCTGTATGGACATATCTTCCATAGCTTTGATGAGCTTACTGGCTTAATATATTTGCTACACTGCAGATATAGATGATTTTTTAGCTGAGGTAGTAGAAGATGTCATTGGCACAACTGTTGCCAATGAGGCTTTTGGTGCCAATTCCTTTGCTAAGGTTGATGGAACTGCTATAGTTACCATAGGGATGACTTTGGAAGGAGAACTCTGAGTTTTTGTTTCTTCTTTCTCTTGGAAAATCTTGTCCATTTCTATCTCCATTTCTTTAATTTGTGCTATCATTTGAAGAATGCGACTGATCGTCTCATCTTTTTGATTCCCCCCCTGCAGCATCTCTTTAGTCTGTGGATGTTCTGTTGGAGGAAGCTTCAATTTTTTTCTAAGTGCTGCTATTTCCGCATTTTTCTTCTTTATCATCTCTTCTGCAACTTTAACATTTGTTGGATCATAACCCACTTCAATACCAATTCTTCTAAGGACTTGATTCTAGTGTCCTTGATAAGAGAAGAAGCTTTCTCAATACTAATTTGATCTCTCAAATTCATTATAGTGTTCTGAAGCTTTTGGGAACTCATTGCCTTGTTATTCATAGTAGAATAAATTATTTCAGAACTCTGCTTATGAAAATCAATTTTGATCTAATGGATCAATGCTATCAACAGGTACTTCAAGATCAACCTTCTTGTAAGCTGCTAATGTTGTGGGCCTAGGTACTGTTGGTTGTAGCATTGTTATAAGAAATTTCTTGTTGGTGTAATCAAAGGCTGATAATAATCTGTTCTGAATTCCTAGAGTTTGCTTTAGATACTGTGAATAGATTTCATTCTTTAACTCTTCATTCTTAGCTTTGATTTCCTTGTATTTCTCTTTAATATCCAAACCTGTACTTTCTGCTTGTTGTGATGATGATGCCTCCATGTTTTGTTCTCTTTCAACCATCTCTGTGTCTGAAATATCCTTTTCCTGCTCATTTATAATGACTATAGTAGCATCTGTGTTTTTATATTTGTTTTCTTCTTCTAAAATCTCAATTGTCTCTTTTTACTTGTTCATTGGATTGAGCTTAGGCTTTTTATTATATCTGAGTTTAAACCTAGTCTCAGTTGTTGTTTTAGAAATGTAGGTACCTTCTTCTCTGACTCTTTTAGTAGATTTATCTTCTTGATTTACTGTTTTCAAGGTGTGATTAGTATCACCTTGTTTTACTGCTTCTATCAAGGTATTTTCCAGCCACTCTGCTTGATTAGAAAACTGTTCAATATTTGGCCTTTTATCATGTAGATAAGGGGTAAATTTACATTTTACCCTCATTTTACTTATAATTCCCTGAGGATCATAATTCCATAAGAAAATTTCATCAAATTTGTATTCTAGCAACTGTTTTTCTGCCTCTGTACCTGCATCCCTGTGATTGCAAATAAAAGGTCCTACTTGGTTCTTCAGCTTGAATTGAGTCTTCTTTTTGGCAGCAAAAAAGTTGATAGAATTTTAATTTAGTATTTTCCTGATGTACTCTAAGGCAAAAACTCTCATTGGCACATACTTTGGTAGTTTCTAGGGTAAAATATTGGGCTCAAAAAATCTGATCTCTGTATGATTTTGGTAAAGGTACCGATCTCTAGTTTTACTTTGTTCTGATAGTTGTAATACTTTATTTATCTCATCATTGATTCTTGGTTGTACACTGTTTGTCAACATTTTTATCAATGGATGAAAAAAAGAGTCTATAAAATCCACATAAGTGAATTCTATTGATTATTTCCTTATTAAAGATGTCCGAAAGATGACTGATATAGGATTCCCTTCTACATCCAATTTCTGAAGGTTTATAGGGAACTTATTTGCTTGAAAATAAAGGAACATGTGAAAGAGGAAGCATGAATATCTGAAAACTCCTTCAGTGGGAAACTCCAGAAGCTAGTCATGGATATTATCAGCTATGTATTCAACATAATTGTAGATAAAAGAAGGAGGTTGATCTAGCACAAAATTGGATAGAAAACCTAGAATTGACTCATCTGTGTTCTCATCAGTAAAATAACCTAAGATAAAGGATAAAATAGAGATGAAATGCCTTGACCCTTCAGGAAATTTGGAATTAGAATGATGAGGGTTTAGTTTTGGGATTTCAACATAGGCAGGCATGAAATTTTGGAAAATTTGAAATCTCTTAGGAAAGTCTAGCTGAATATAGAGCTTTGTGAGTGCTTCTATGGATAATGGAATTGCATTGGGATCTGGTTTGAGCTAAAGCATTAGGTTAATAGACTCTGCAGTAATGGTAAACAATATTTATTTATTTGCATTAACCATGGCCCTTTGTTCAGGTGAATAAAAGGATTAACACAACCTAATTACTTATGTACATTGATGAGTATGTGGAACTCCATACTTGGGTAGATTTGACTCCCAAATCTGAACTTCATCTCCCTGATCTAATTATTTTTCAAGACTCCAGCAGTGGAGGTCTAGAAGATTAAATTCTATCATTAGATCAGTTATTTTTTAATCTACATCAGCTAGAGGTGTATGCTCCACATCAATTACAAGAGGTTGTAGAGGGTTTACAATAATAGTGGTTTTGGAAGGCATTGCTGGGTTTGATTTTGACATTTTTTAGACCTTCTAGATGCTTAAAACTCTATATTTATGCTTTTTTGTACCCTTTTGTAAGCTTAAACTATTTACAGAAGGTATTTTTGGCTTTAATAGAGGTTTCTTGAATAGTAATAGGCACAAACTGACTTTCTTTTGGTTTAAACCTTCAAATTTAGCTTTAAAAATGATCTTCAAACTCTTTATAGGTTCAGGAAAAGGTAGAACCAGGGTTTTTTTCTCTTCTTGGATAAACTGGATTTAAAATGGTTTAATTCAGGCATAGAAATATTGGGAGCATTTGCAAAGGGTTTCTGGATAGATTAGAAGTTCTGTTAAGGTTTGCAAAGGCTTAAACTATACTCAATTTTGCTTTAAGACCAGATATATTATCAAAACTGGGGTTTATCAAAGGTTTATAGCAGATTAGTTCTTTGTAGGAAAATATAGGTATTTCTGTGGGGTACATAGACTTCACAAGGATTGAATTTGATAGAAATAGCTCTTTTTTATGACAAGAAGGTTATTTTTTCTAAGAATACCTATATTTTGCAGATATTTGGTCTTTAAACAGTGTCTAAGATGTCGGAGAGGATTTTTGATGGCTGTTGAAGTTTTTTGGAAGTAAATTGGAAGCTTTAAGTGGTCTCTGCAACAATTTCAATAGGTTTTCTGGTTCTTTGGGTGAAAAATGGAGTGCAGTGCTTGATTTTCAGTCGGAAAGACTTAAAAATGGACGGAGAATGCAGAAAAGGCTTAATTGTGCACATTATGAAGTTTTATAGTGTTTTTTAGGTTAAAATAGGTTAAGCATTGAATGGCGGTTGAATCATAGGACAGGTGGTTTTGGTGCCAGAAGGAGAAAACCATAAGCGGTTATTGCATGGGCTCAGGGTGGTAAGTGGTTTATTTGGATCGAATGCGATCCAATTATAAAGCGCCACATGGAGGAGAGAGAAGGGAATGAAACTTCTTATTTCACAAATATTAAAATGATTACTGATCACGCTTTTAGAAATACGATATCACATTTGGATCGTCAGATCTGGAGGGAGGTGTGCGAACGATGGAGATTAATTGGTAGAGTTGCTTGGCATTTTGGGTGTGGGGCCTGGGAAATCTTATGTGTCGGGTTTTTTTAATACGTTTAAAACATATGTTTTTAACGTAAAATCCAATGTAATAAGCGGGATATGTGTAATATGGTTTACATAGTAAATGAATGATTTTCATGTGTTTTTTCAAGGGGCGGGTTATTATATATAATGTTTTTTAACCTTTGGGGATAGGCGGGGATATTTAACACGTGGGTATTTAGACGATAGGTTAAAATGTTAAATAGAGGGTTTGGGATATTTTAAAATAAATGAATTAATATATCTACAGGAAGGGGTAGTTATAAAGGATTTAATACATTATGTTAAAATTTAATATGAGATGAATGTAATGAATGGAAATACATATAATTAAAATAAGTAAAGTGTAAAAAGAAGCATTTGAGCACAATAATAGTTCCATTTTCAATATTTAAACATAATACTTAGGATAATTTATATTTTATGGGTTTTTTTAGTGTTTTTGGATGAAATAAAATTAATTAAGGGGGGGTTTTACTTTCTCTAAGAAAAAAAGGTGTTTTACTTAGGAAAAGTGATTGTATTTTTGGTAAAGGGTGAATATGTTGAGGAAATGCACTTTTATGAAGGGAATCTAGTAATTTTTACCAATCAGTCACTAAGCTGTGGGTCTGGTCCCAACAGACGTCAAAGAAATTCTCCAAGCCTCTTTAAGTGAAGGTTTTGAATACTGGAACATTGTGGGGGAGGGGAAATTAGTAATTTTCTAGATGATGTTTTATTACATGCCTTGAAAAGCTGCTTTCTACCTACCCATCATTATTCTAACATTTTTTACTTCATTTGCATGGGTGCATTTAAGCTTGCAACCCTAAATCCATTTTTATTTTAAAACAAGAAACTATCTAATTCTAACCTTATTTCATCTGAGTGCTCAGATTAAACTGTCGATCTCCTCATTTATTCTCTAACTATCTACTGATTTGTCAAGTTTAAAAAGTTTGACATATCTTTATTCTCTATCTAAAAAATGAAATTTAAAGCATGAAAAGTTGAGATTAAACTATTTAACTCATCATGGATTATGGCAATTTGGACAAGCTGCACATAATCATTATTTTTGTAGTAAAAGTAAAAAGTAGTGGCATTTTGACTTTCTCACTTTCATGTCTTATTATTATCTCTTTTTTGGCTTTGGGGTCCATTTTTTATTGTTTTTTATCTTTTCTTTTCAGGTCCTTTGATCTTTCTTTTAGGACTTTTACCCTCTTTTCATTTTTTATTATTTTCAAAATATAGGAAAACAACTTGCAGAAAGCAAGGTATGTACATATTACAAGGCTAATCAAAGTCAATTCAAAAATTATGAACCCTATTATTATAGGACCCTAACAGTGGCTCCATATGGGGATGGCATCTCCTTGTGAGATGTCAAGAACTTGATACTAGTAGCCTGTGAATTTTGACTGAGCCGACCTTGTAAGTGTTATTCTGATTTATGAAAATTGTTCATACTTATGATATTTTACCTCTCAAAGCTTAGGGCCTTCTCTCTAGGCTTCAAATTTTTTAGGAAAACATCCAATCCAATATAAAATCTGTAATGTTATGTACAATGGATAAAAGTAAACAAAAATTAACTATTGGTTATTTATGAAGCGTAATGTTCCAAAATTTTCATGAATAAATTGGAACATTAATTTTTGCTCATATTGTGTCGTAGGTGAATAAAAAGGAAGATAAGGCCTCTTGACATGAATAAAAACCTTCCTAATGTGAAAGGGGAACCTTTGAGCATATTTTTTGCATCTCCTAGTGTGAAAAGGGTCAATTGCATGAGGACAAGGTCAAGTTGACCAAGTCAACCAGCGCAACCTAAGGAGGAGTAGCTTGCCTAAGAAGACAACACAGTTTTGGAGGGAAGGGATTCAAATGAAGACGGAAACCCTAAGAGGTGGGACCCAAGGTGAAGGAGCTCACAAATACATAAGGAGGAGAAGGGCAACTTTGTGGAGTTAGCATGTGCATTTCAATCTCATGTCTGCCTAAACATTTTCTGCAAACTCCTGCTGCTCAATAGAGTTTTGGAGGGATTCCTGTTTAGGAATTATTCTCCTTCATTGAGTGATCTCTTGAAGAGGTTGTGATTCATTTCTCCCACATCTGGATTGTAGGCCAAGCATTTCTCACATCTGCAACATTATTTCTGTAGCATAGGACACTGTGTAGCTAGGCAGTGCAGTGGGAGGGTTGTTTCATCTTCTCTTGTACATTTTCATTCAGTGGAGGGAGTTTCTCTTGCATTGAGGGAGCTGTATAGGAGATTTCAGAGCTCATTTAAGATCTTGGCATGTGGCCAACTCATGTTCCATCCATTACAGCGCAGTTCACTGGGTAAACTACGTCATTTTTGTGAGAGCAGCAGCTGTAGGGTTTGATCCCTTTCTTGAGAGCTGATTCTTTGGAAGAAGGGCCAACCCTTCTCCCGGAAAGCTCTATATTCCATTCCTCTTCTGTATTTTCATATTCTCAGACATATTTATATTCATTGTTGTAGTGACTACGTTTTCCAACTACATATATTTTTGCAGATCTGCACTTGTATTTTCATGAAACCCCTTATGGGTGATCTTTATTGTGTATAAAGAGGAACGTAATCACACTTTCTTAGCCATTGGATGCTTGTTAATTTCAGATATTATATGTCATTTTATTCTCTACATGAACCCTAGATAAAATAACGCTTTTCTTAATTCAGTGCTTTCTGCATAAGCTTGGCTGTGGGGTTTAAGCTCATTTGAGTTACATAGAAGTAGGGAGATATGTTTATATGAGCTAGAGTCATTTTTTTCACCTCAAATTCTGCACATGAGTTGTATATCATGTCTACTAAGGGATAAAAGTCCCATTTCTCACTTGTATAGCGTTATTTTCTGAAGATAGCTGTTTGGTGCTCCTATGTTGCTGCAATTTTTAACTAGTTCACCGTGGGAGATTTGAATAACCTGCTTAAGGTTATTTCTTTGAGCCTAATTATACAAGGAGGTAAAATCATATATTTTCTAAGGCATCATAGCAGTGGTTGGCCTTATCTCTACATCTTCTTCCTTATACAATGTCCCTAAGGAGCTTGCTACAACAATTCCTAAATAGGAATAATCACATATCTGTAGACAGAGACTGCAAAAGGCTAGGCAGCCTCTGTTCCTCTCCATTATTTGGAAGGAGAAATAACCAGTAAATTTCTCAACAATCCATCTCTGGCACATACTTATGATATTTATGATCTTTGGCACTTCCTGTGAGATCAAGCTTTCAGAAAATTAAAGAGAAGAGCAAGGAGCAACCATCTTGGCTCAACCTGTGGATTTCAGATCCACCTAGAAAATACAAATAAGAGGAGAACAAAGATGGAGAGGATGAGGTTACTCTCATCCATTTTTTAGATCAGAAAGGAGCCTCTCCAAAGGGGTTCAACCAATGGGAAAGAAAGGCGCAGTGAAACTCCAAGAGGGTTTCAAGATGAAAAAAGCTGCAGTGAAACCTCTCGAGGGTTTCAGGAGGAAGGAGAAGTTAAAAGCACTTCCTATTCTCATGGAGGAGGTGAAGAGTATGGAGGGCCACAAGAGGAAGTGGATAAATGGCCAGAGGAGGAGGAGCATTCTTCTCCACTTGAGGAGGCTTCTACCAGTGCTGTCCAGTTCATAGAGGAGCAGCCCACCATATCAACAGTTGGATCAGCCAAAAAATCAGAGAGGGGTACTCTTGCATCCATACAAGATGTCTCAAAGACCCACAAAGGTATGAAAAAAATTCCATGCAGTGACAATTCATAAAATTTCATAAGAGGTTTGGGAAATTTTCATTCACATGGCCCAGGATCGAAACATCATGCTGATAAAGAGAAGCAAGGTTGCACAACACTGTGTAACTTGGGCCTGATCCAAGAAGGGATCAACATTCATTCTTTTGCACCCTTATTGAGCTGCATGTAGCATGTGGAGTTATGGTGCAAGGTTGTGGGAGGCATCATGCATGATGTGCCATCTCCTAAGGATGTCTTGTCCTTAGCACACTTGGATTCTTATGGATTCAAGGGTTTGATTGGTGAAAGGCCTTTCCTGGAAACTCTTCAAGGGGTTACATCTCAACATCCCATGAGGTGTAAGGAGGAATACTTGCTTTGGGATAATGATAGTCTTCATTGGGAAGATGCCAAAGGAGAGAAGGATTGGGGACAACCATATCTCGATAGAGGAGAGTGGATGGAGGGCAAGAGGCTTGTGAGCCACTTGAATATCTATGACATAGGGCAGCAAGAGGCAAAGCTGTGCTGGCTACTAAGGAGAGAGTTTGGCCATCATGAGACATGTCCTTTTCTGAGGGGTATGTGGATGGAAGGAGCTTGGCAGGATACTTTCATCATGGGACAACAAGGAGTATGGATGCATTATGATGGTAGGGTCATTTTGTTTCCACCACTTATGATGAGGGATGGAGGTATGAAGGGGAAGCAAGGATATTTGTTGCTTCAGAGGATTGGGAGAGAGCAAGTGCAAAATTGCTCTCCCACTTGGCATAATGTTGCAAGGGTGAAGTATGGCACTATCATGGTGCAAGAGGTGTTTTCATCATGGAGGAGACCCCTCATATATGGCAACATTATGGAGAATACCTTTGAAAAACTAAATGTCAAAGGATGGAGCTATATTTTGGCTAGAGCTTGCTTGCTTAAGTCAACAACGTTGTATCTTTGGAGTAGTGACCTATGGATGAAATGTGCCCAGCGGAAGTGTGGTGGATCCATAACCCACAAGTCCCAGCATCATTTCATATTTCTTGCACTTGATAGATAAAGAGGAGGTGAGATGGATAAGATAGTCATATATTACTATGCTACATTCTTCTTGACTTGGATACCCAAGCATGAGAATAAGGATCTTCTTGCAGCACCTAGTTCATTCCTCTTCATGGGAGCATGTGAAACAAATATGGAGGGTTCATTCATGGATCCATACATCATCTTACTCCTAGTATATGGTAAGAAATCTTTTTTTACATTGGTTGAATTGTATAATATTACCATTATTTTTCAGTGCATGGCTTTACAAGAGAGCATCCTATTCACTAAGCTCCATGAGCATTATTGGGCCAGACTATGTAATGGAGACAACCATCTCTTATATGGCCATGGGCAAGTGTTTATTTCCATGCATGTTTAGCTTATATATTTATCCACCTCCTATAAATTATCATATGTGAGAGCATGCATTAGTTCCCATGCACTAGAAGACAACTTGCCCTATCACTTCTTCAAGCAGCAGTTTGGAAAAATGCGCTGTGACCACTTGGGAGACTATTGGTACACTGTTGAACACCATGAGACATTCAGTAATTTCCCCATATTATTTCTGATTATGTTCTCTTTTGCAGATGTTACTGTTATCCTTATGGGAAGCATGATTAGGGGAGTGACACATAAGGAGGTTGTGTCCTTGTTGGGAGAAAACTCCCATATTTTCTGTAATGCATGTTCTAAGGGGAATATGGAAGGAGACATGGCCTCTACAACAACACATTTGTTATTTAATAGGGAGGGCCATGAAATGGATGGGTTTTCATGTGGTACTGATTTCCTATCCATTATGTGTGTGATGGATTGGCCCAGCTTGATGCATAGCGCTGGGAGAGAGACCTTTGGAGGTCTAACTTCTTTCTTTCCATGGGAGGGCACACATGTTGCATGCCCAAGATCAGTATACCTTCATCACTTATCTTGAGTGGGGAGGAGGAAAGTGTGGGATAGGCCTTCTTGCCTATCATGTTTAGTCATTTAGCCCACCTACACTTCTGGAGCCAAAGGTGGAGGGGGATCTTCACGAGTTACCATGCTCGAGGGTGACTCATTTTATATAGATGATAGCTTGGGGGTGGAGGTTTCACTTTGGGGGGATAATATTTCCCATGCATCTTGCACTCAATGCCTTGAGAAGACCTCTAGACCACACATGGTTGTCTCCTTGAGCACTTTCCTTCTCATGATCTTAGCAATTTGGGATGTTTCATCAAATGCTAGTCTTTATGCTGGGGAGAGGCACTATGCAGTTTCATAGATGAGATGGCATCATATTATTTGGAGGATTCTATACTATGCTGATGCTACCAGGGGAGGTAAGGAGATTCACTCAGTTCTATCCTTGCAGTTGCTTGAGGGCAAGCAATATTTGGGAGGGGAGGATTGTAATGTTCCAAATTTTTCATGAATAAATTGGAACATTAATTTTTTCTCATATTGTGTAGTAGGTGAATAAAAAGGAAGAGGAGGCCTCTTGACATGAATAAAAACCTTCCTAATGTGAAAAGGGAGCCTTTGAGGAGCTTATTTTTCACCTCCTAGTGTGAAAAGGGCCAATTGCATGAGGACAAGGTCAAGTTGACCAAGTCAACCAGCGCAACCTAAGGAGGAGTAGCTTGCCTAAGAAGACATCACAATTTTGGAGGGAAGGGATTCAAATGAATATGGAAACCCTAAGAGGTGGGACCCAAGGTGAAGGAGCTCACAACTACATAAGGAGGAGAAGGGAAGCTTTGTGGGGTTAGCTTGTGTATTTCAATTCCATGTTTGCCTAGACATTTTTTGCAAATTCCTACTCCTCAGCAGAGTTTGGGAGGGATTCCTATTTAGGAATTCGTTCTCCTTCATTGAGTGATCTCTTGAAGGGGTTGTTCTTAATTTCTCCCAAATCTAGATTGTAGGCCAAGCATTTCTCACATCTGCAACATTATTTCTATAACAGAGGATGCTGTGTAGCTAGGCCATGTAGTGGGAGGGTTGTTTCATCTTCTCTTGTGCATTTCCATTCAGTGGAGGGAGTTTCTCTTACATTGAGGGAGCTGTATAGGAGATTTCAGAGCTCATTTAAGATCTTGGAATGTGGCCAACTCATGTTCCATCCATTACAACTTAGTTCACTAGGTAAACTGCGTCATTTTTGTGAGAGGAGCAGCTACAGGGTTTGATCCCTTGCTTGAGAGCTGATTATTTGGAGGAAGGGCCAACCCTTCTTCTGGAAAGCTCTATATTCCATTAATATTTTGTATTTTCATATTCTCAGACATATTTATATTCAATTTTGTAGTGACTGAATTTTCCAGCTGCATATATTTGCATATCTGCACTTGTACACTTGTATTTTCATGAAACCCCTTGTGGGTGATCTTTATTATGTTTAAAGAGGAAAGGAATCACACTTTCTTAGCCATTGGATGCTTGTTCATTTAAGATATGATGTTTCATGTTATTCTCTACATGAAACCTAAATAAAATAACACTTTTCTTAATTCAATGCTTTCTGCATAAGCTTGGCTGTGGGGTTTAAGCTCATTTGAGTTACATAGAAATAGGGAGATCTGTTTATATGAGCTAGAGTCATTTGTTTCATCTAAAATTCTGCATGTGTGCTTTATATCATTTCTACTAAGGGATACAAGTCCCATTTCTCACTTTTATAGCGTTATTTTATGAAGACAGCTGTTTGGTGCTCCTATGTTGCCGCAATTTTCAGCTAGTTCACTGTGGGAGATCTGAATAACCTACTTAAGGTTATTTCTTTGAGCCTACATTATACAAGGAGGTCAAATCATATATTTTATAAGGCATCATAGCAGTGGTTTTCCTTATCTTCACATCTGCTTCCTTATACAACGTCCCTAAGGAGCTTGCTATAGCAATTCCTGAATAGGAATAATCACATATCTGTAGAAAGAGACTGCAAAAGGCCAGGTAGCCTCTATTCCTCTCCCTTATTTGGAAGGATACATAACTAGTAAATGTCTCAGCATTCCATCTCTGGCACAGACTTGTGATATTTCTGAAAAAGGGATATTACATGAAGAGTAGTAGTGCTTCAGCATTCTGCCATTGACAGGTCCACCTAACATATCTGATCCATCCATTTATATAAAAAAGAAAGCATTGTTACCTTTGTAACCATAAATAATATAAGGTCATTTCCATAGAAAATCAAATTTTCCATGTTTTCCTTTCTCTTCTGTCCTTGAATCCCATTTTAACACTTTGTCACCAATGTAGAAATCATCTTATTTACTTTTTCTGTCAATTTTTTTTATTTATCTTATCTTAGATAACTTGAGACTTAAGATAAACCTCTTCTCTTGTTTACTACAAGTGAATGGTTTGATTAATCCTTCTTTGAATGTCATTGGTCTCACTTGTAACTCTTGAATCATCTTCATTACTGATATTCCTAAGGAAGATGGAAAAAAAATATCCATTCCATAAACATGTTAGTAAGGGGATGTACCAATAGAATTTTTAGTGGTAATTTTATCTGCCCATAAGGCATTAATTAACCTCTTGTTCCAAGTCTTTTTGTTATCTTCTTTTAATTTCTTGATGATGTTCAGAAGGCTCTTATTAGAAGATTCAACAAGGCCATTACCTTGAGGGTAATATGTAGTAAAATGGCCTAGGGTAATGTGGTATTTATGGAAAAATTCAATCATATTTTTAGATTTGAATGCAGCTGCATTGTCAGTGATAATTTTTTGAGGACAAGCAAATCTTAAAAGTATGTTTCTTTCTAAAAAGGAGATAATGATAGTGTCAGTGGCTTGCCTAGAAGGTATGGCTTCAATCCACTTGGTAAAATAATGCGTGGCTGTCAGAATCCACTTATGTTGGGTTGATGATGTAGGGTGAACTTCACTAATGAAGTCAAGACTCCATTGTTGAAATGGCATTTTTGTTGAGATGGGTTTTAAGGGCAGGGGTAACATCTTTTTCTTTCCCTCAAATATTTGACACTTGTGATAGGAGGTCACATACCTTTTTACATCTGCAAACAAAGTAGGCCAGTAAAAACCAGCTCTCAGGATTTTGTATGCAGTAGTCTTCTAGTAAATATTTCCTCCACAGTCACTTGCATGAAATTCTTCTAAAACTTTGTCAACTTCTTCTTTAAGCAAACAATTCAATAAAATTCCACTATGATCTTTCCAAAAAAGTACATTGTCTAAGATACAAAATCTTACTGCCTTCAATTTTAAGAATCTAGCTTTTGTTCTTAATAATCTAAGAGGAGCTTGTAAATTTAGTAATAAAAATATGATATCTGCATACCATGGGGAGTATGAAAAGGCTTCACTGATCTCTCGAGTCACCATATCTTCTTGATCATCTACTTGGGCAATAAAATTTATGTCTAAAGCATAACAATTTGATTCAGCCATGAGTTTGGCTAAACCTTGACCTTTTATGAGTTTAGTGGGTTTTATTTCTATGTCATATTCCAAAATTGTGGCAATCCACTTGCCTCTTTTACCATCAGGACCATACTGAGTTAGAATGTCCTTTACAAGTGCATTTGGAACATAGGAAATAATGTGTGGATAAAGAATGTACACTCTAAAGTCTTTAATGGCCTTTACCAAAGCTAGGGCTTGTTTCTCCATGATATTGTACTTTAAAGTGGCATATATAAGTGTTTTTCTAAAGAAAGAAATGGGATGCTCATAGCCCTAGTCATTGTTCTGTGGTAAAACTGCAGCAATAGTGTGTTCTGAAGAAAAAGAGAACATAATAAAATCTTTCTTAAAATCAGGACTTATAAGGACTGGATTTTTGGTTAAAGCTTGTTTAATTGATTTAAAATATTTTTTGGCTTCAATAGTCCATTTAAGTACTGAGTCCTTTTTAAGCATATTGTTAAGCTCTCTGATTATTTCAGCTAAATTTGAGATGAATCTTTTAAGAAAGTTAATTTTACGTAGAAAATCTTGTAACCCTTTAATGTTCCTAGGAGGAATAGTGTTAAGAATAGCATCTATTCTGGTAGAATCTATTCTAATTCCCTCTTCAGATATTATGTGTCCGAGTAACTTACCTTCTTCTAATACAAATAAAGTTTTCTTAGGGTTTAGAGAGATGCCAAATTTTCTACATTTGAGAAAGACTTGTTCGAGATGATCTAAGTGTTCATAATCAGTCTTTGAGAAAACAGTAATGTCATCTAAATAAATTACTAAAAAATCATGAATTTCCTTTGCAAAGGCTATATCCATAGCTCTTCGAAAAGTGGCTCCTGCATTCATTAACCCAAAAGGCATTTTTACATACATAAAAGTGCCCCATGGAGTAGTAAAACCAGTTTTAGCTTGATCCTCTGGTTGGACTAAAATTTGGTTGTATCTTGAAAATCCATCTAAAAGTGAAATCCTAGAATAGCCAACTACCCTTTGTAAAATGTGATCCATCTTTGGTAAAGGGTAATTGTCTTTTAAGGATAACTTATTTAAATTTCTAAAGTCAACACATAATCTAACTTCTCCTGTCTTTTTCCTGGTGGGAACTAGATTAGAAACCCAATCAGAATATCTAATTGGTGCAATTACTTGGGCCTCATACATCCTTTTTACCTCTTTCTCAATTAAAGGCATCAAAACATGATTGATCCTTCTTAACTTTTGTTTAAAAGTATTTTGATCTTATTTTATAGGGATTTTATGTTGTATTATGTTGGTGTCATAGGATTTTAGTTCCTCATAACTCCAAGCAAAAACATCCTGAAATTACTTAAAAAGAGAAATGTATT
Source organism: Pinus albicaulis (assembly GCA_034641835.2). Taxonomy (NCBI): domain Eukaryota; kingdom Viridiplantae; phylum Streptophyta; class Pinopsida; order Pinales; family Pinaceae; genus Pinus; species Pinus albicaulis. Next base: position 1,984,224,359 of record CM076578.1, read on the forward strand.
TTTATTTTTATTCCTTAGGTAAAGCTTTGGAAAGTTTAATCATCTTAGGTTTTAACTCTGTACCAATATTACATTACTCAATATCAGATCTAAGTGGCTCCATTTTGGGTTTTCTTGCAACATCATTTGAGTCAAATAAATCTTCTAAAGGAGTTAAGCCTTTTGGTAAAAAATTATCTTTTAAGTTCAAAATATCAGATTCATCATCAACTATCTCTTCAATTTCTAATTTTTCTAAGTTATATATGTCTGTTTGACTAAATTTAGTAGGTTTTGCAAAATTTACTTTATTTACATCTATGTTATTTAAATCAATTTCACTATCTAAATTCTGGTCTATTGTACAGTTTGTGTCTATTTTACAATTCTAAAATTCACCTTCATTGTTCATAAAATGGTAAATCTGTTGATCTTGTGAGAAAATTTTCCAATATTTAAGATTATCTGGAATTATTGGTCTATGTTTGACTTCTGCAGTATACCTATGATTTGGCTGAAATGGTAGATTACAAGTACTAGAAAAAGGTTCTAGGGAATGGGCTTGTATGTTCTGTTTTCTTGGTATTGTAGAAAAATTACATTCTAACAGTTCATCTATCAAATCTAACACAGTTTCTTAATATCGGCTAAATCTTGGATTTTAAAAAGAATATTCTCCATTTATTTGTTTTACAATTAGCTCTGAATCTCCCATAATTGATACTCTCTTACCTTCTAAATTTCTAATAATCTGCAGTCCTAAAATGAGAGCTTCATATTCAGCCATGTTATTGGTACATTTTAAATTAAGTATGAAAGAATGGCCTTCTGCATGATTATTTTCCATATTAGTTATCCAAACTCCTGCTCCTAATCCTAACTTATTGACTAAACCATCAAAATCTAAAGGCCATAATTATTCATAAAAGATATTTTCACTATCTGGTATTTTGTTTTTGTCTTTTAGTTCAGTTTTGATTTTAGTATCAGTTTCAGAGTTACATAATATGAATGAATCTAGGTCAGTAGGTGTAGTGTAAATTGGATAATTTCTTGGTATTTCTACACTACTCACCATATATTTCATCAATGTCTTCCTATAGAGTTTCTTTGGTTGGCCAAAAACTGATATGGTAGTATATGCCATATCCAATTGTAGAGATCCCTGTAATTAGGCTCCCCATGAGCGAGATAAGAGCATTCCATACTTAGGTGGGATATTAGCTACTACAATGTCCATGAGTATTTTTATAGGCCAATTTGGGTATCATTCCCAATGACCTGGTTAACTGGGCATCATCTCCAGGACCAATGATCAAGGGTCTATCATTCCGTATCGTTTCAATTGCTACATGCCCTAAGATAAGAAACAAGACAAATCAAGCAAGAATTTCATCAAGCAAAGGTTTCCAAGGTTTGAAGCTTATTATATAACATATGAGAGCTCACCAATGTAGGCTCTAAGGGGCCTAAGTGCATTGCATATGTAGGTAGCCCCATGCAAGGATACTCTGCAAAGAACTTCCCGACATTCATAGGTGCGTTGGTCACATTGGGAGCGAAATTCTCATTATTTCGGAATCTCCACTTGGCTAGTGCCTTCTAGAAGAGTTCACATGTGTCAAGCTTCAGATCCAAGTGTCCATTTGACATCTACATGACTGGAAACATGTCTTGCCTATTTTTGGAAAGTTATTGATTGCAAAACAACCGACAGTTCATCTATAAATTGAGCACAGATCTAAGTGCTTGAAGAGGAAGAATTTGAGTAGAGAAATGCTGGAGAATTTTTAATTGAGAGCTAGATTTGTGAAGCTATTGCTAGAGAGATTTATACTGATGAGGCGTGGGAACGTTGCTGGAAGGTCACTTCAAATCATTCACTAGGTTGTAACCTCTCCTTCTATCATAAATAAAGAGTACTACTTATTTTTCCCTATATGCATCTGTATTGGCTTTGATTTTCCATATTGCAAGATCTTGGTTGATGTATATGGTTTATGATTTACTGATTTAGCTAACTAGCTTGAATAGATATCTATATTATTGCATCTTCTACTATTTCAGTGTTCTTTCTTGCAAGAAGCATTCAATCCACAAACCGCTTGAATTTGAAGCTATAGCGGAAGCGACAGAAGGAGCCATTTGGAAGCGACTGAAGAAGTAAGCCTCCAATCCTCTTTGTGTATCTGTTCTGAGTTAGTAGAAATAGTCGTATAGTCTTTCACCTATTGTTCTAGACTACCACCTATCTAGGGAAGCGTGTTTTATCCGTAATTCACAATTCTGGCCCAACAAATTGGCGACTCTGCTGGGGAAAATTTCTCTTAGTTATAGGTGTTAAAGTCTCTGATTTTCTTTGTTTATCCACCCAGTAGTTATTTCACATAAATATTAAACTTTTTTAGAGCTTAATTTACAAAGATAGTGAGTTAAACAGTAGTATTTTTCTTTTTCTACTGCAGCCAACACACCCTTAGACTGGACACAGTGCTTTGCAGAGCACTGTCTCCCTTCCTAGCCTGCATTGCAGAGCACTGTCTCCCCTTGGAGACTACGTTGACTCCTGAAAGTGACCAAATTTCCTTGAATTTGACTTTGCAAATTGCTTCATTTTTGTTTGCTGTTGTGTTCTAAAAAGTCTAATGCTCAATTGACTAGTGACTCTATATACTTCTTCTCCTGTGACTGAAAATTTGTTCAATATTGTTTAAAAGAAAAAAAATTATCATTGACAAGTTGATTTCAAAGTATTTTTTATGGTCGCATTAAGAATCATTTGCTTTCGAAATAGGAAATTTTCGTAAAATCTTAATTTCCTTGATAGGAGAAATTGTTGTTGAAATCCAATCCATGTTTTTCCTTCAAAAGAGAAATTGTTGTTTGTATTCTTCATTTCTTGAAAGTAAAAATCATTTGAATTATTGATCTAGTGCACCTAGTTTATTTTCCGCATTCATAACATTAAGGAAACTGAAAAGAAAAACTTGCATTTGCATGTAGAATAATCTATATTTTGCAAAAGAAACATTAGGAAATTTTTATTTAGTTTGAGATTCATTGATATGTTTGCTCTCAAATTATTTTCTCTCTTCCCTTAGTAGCTAGGTTCTTCATTGAAAAAGCTGAAAGTGAATGTTTGTTTATCATTCTTAGCTTTCATTTTAGGAATTTCATACACATCATCGCGGTGAACCTTTGAAAGGAAAATTGTTAAGCAATATCAACATAAAATTAATCTCAATTTACTTAACAACACATTGGAACCATAACGATAACATTTAGAAGGTCTAGGCTAGAGACATGTTCTGGCGTCGTAAAACATAGAAGTTGTCGTTAACTTGTCTGTGATACATTCTGAGTGTGATACCTCACTCCACGTACGTAAGTATATCATAGCTCATCCACGTACTTTCGGGTATATCAGGCGGTGTTATAGTACGATAAGTATAAAGGGGTGCTCTCACTCTGCGGTTTCACATTAGACAGTGCTAATATGGACTTGGGTCTCCACGTACCTTTGGATATATTTGGGAGGGAAAATTTTAGGTGCTATCCATCCATATTGAACTGAGTCGGCCACCTTGAAATTGTGATACGCTGAACACAACATTCTGGGAGATTACCTGCCCGTACTTCTTGGTTCGCCAGGAGGTATTTTTCATTTCACAGTTTCTTGTTAAACCCCTTTGCTTAGCATTACCCTCTTTTTGTTTATTTTTTTTTGGATAAAATAAATCAGTAATCATGGAAGAACAAAATCCTATCCCTCATTGTTCACGTAGATTAGCTTTAAAACCACATTTACCACCGGAAGTTACTTCTGGTAGGCGAAGGCGATCACGATCTGTCGAATCAAGTACAACTCGTACCTGTGGAGAAACATCATCTTTTAACCTAGAGTTAGCTAAAATTGTTTCCAAACATCCTGGTTTGTCTACTGTTGTTGAAACAGAGTCTTCATAGCTACCCGTGATCACAATCCATTCAATCGTTGAGACCATACCTCCTGGTCCCGACATTGTTCAATCAAAAATTGATCCAGATCCTATCTCTTCTTTGCCAGAACATCTGAATCCTGAAGTCAAACAATCGAAAGTTTTTCCTACCTTGGTCATTCCACAAATTTCTATAGCTATTAAAACCCCTATATCACACATTCAACCATCTGAAATATATTTTGGGCCTGACGGTGAAGTTCTTCCTCCTAGTTTAATTGTGATTGAAGAAATAACACAAGACCATACACCTTTAACTCCAACCCATTTTGGAGGGGACCTTTACATATACCAGTCTTTTCCTCAATCGTTTCCATCTACTTTTGTTGATCCTATTGCCATTCAATCTCCCGTCGATTTTCGAGAGTATACATTTAGTCAAACAACCATGTCTGAACTAGCATCTTCGGTTGGGTCTATTCTTCCAATTACGTCAGCTCCTACCCTCTCTACTCCGTCAATTTTCACAACCTCACTAGATTCATATTTGCACGGTGGCCCTTCGGTCCCAACAGGTTACAAATCATTATCTGGCACTTTATCTGGTGCATATTCACATTCATGGTCTTTGCCAATGTCATCATCTGGTGTTTTAACTGGTAGTCCTATCGTTAGTATTGAATGACTTGATTCATTACATCCATCATCAGGGCAATATCAAGTCAGTCCTTTTGGGTCAATTCCCTTAAGTACCATATAAACTGGACTCCCAGCATTCAAAGAACAATATTTTCTGTCTTATTTTCCTCCTTATGCTGGGGGGAAACATTTGGTCACCCAATATGATAGTACTCAATCCCTTTTTGGTCAAACTAATGTTGACATGAATGTTTTTTAATGGCAGCCCACTCTGCCTATCCAACCAAAAATGGTTGTACACTCGTATCAACTGGTTCAACCTGTTACACCCACTTCATTACCACTTGTTAATACATCTATACCCCTATTACAGAATCAAAATATTTTACATCAACCTTATCAGGCGAGTTCTTCAACTCAATATCATCAAATGTTGGATCAACAAACTCAAAATCCTTTGGTTAATTTACAACAACCTGTATCAGGAATTATTTATTCACAATATGGTGTACCATTTTATGGGGTGTCACAAATGAAACTTGGTTATACATATCAACTGAATCAAAATTATACTAATTTGGGTTATAAAATTGGTGGACAGATCCCTTGGCAGCCACATACGCAAATTCCTCAAAATTCATTTAAACAAGTATCATATCCAGGTTTTGTTCAACATAATTCTCAAGCATTTCCCATGCAAAACAACCCCTATATAGGTTACCAGCAATAGATTCCGTATGATGGTGCTCAAAGACCTGTTGCCCAAGCAATTCCATCCTATCCTGGCTATGCTCAACCTGACCTTAATCGACAGTTGCCTTTTGTTGCAAACTTGGAATTACCAGATTTAAACCGGTTAACCAATGATCCTATAAATTATGCTCCTTGGTGGCCGGTGATACCTCATAAATTACCCTTTGAAATTCCTAAATTCAATGGAAATCCTGGAGAAGATCCGTCGACTCTGTTAGCCACCTATAAAATTTTTCATATCAAATGGTCGCTAAAACATGTTTGAAGCCTTCAAGAAACAAGTTTTATTGCCAAAATTGTTATCTCTTGAAGCCTTATGAAGATATCTTATCCTCTGTTTAAATCTTCACTGTTGTTTCCCTTTCGAAATGCTGAAAATTTGCTATTTTCATAAAGAAAAGACTGCATCCCTTTTTCCCCCTCCTTTCCCTTCATCATTAACCTCCTTTTATTCCCCTTTTTCCTATAAAATTCCTCCATTTTTCAGTTATTCCCCTTTCCTCTTCATGAAAATCCCTGTTATAAGGTTTAGAACTCATTTTTGAACCTTACCGAAACCCCCAAATCCATCAAAAAACCTTGAAAATTTCATAAAAAATAAGCTTTTTTGACTATGGGCCTAAGCCCCTTTGGGCTAAGCCCTAAACCACTTCCCCAAATATACCCACGCCTTAGAACCAGGCGCTAGACCCATCGGGTGCTTATCGCACCGGAAATAATCAAAGCGCGCAAGTCTTTTGGCTTTTATAAAACCTCCGATGTGATTGGCCTTTTTATACATAACCCCTGACCTCATTGTCGCTTCATATAACCTTAGGGCCTGTAATCAAGTGCTAAAATTTGTGAATAAATCATCCCTGATTTGATTTTTCCTTTGTAAATTCATCAAAACTCACTTTCCTAAGTTTTATTCTAAACCTGCCGGTAAATGTTTTGAGTGATAAGGACCATTGATTTAACACCGATCGATGATCAAAGGGATCTTGCATTGGAGATTTTCTAATGGGTAGATTGAAAATCCCACTTCATTGTTCCGATGCGATTAGCCCCTTATATGATTGAACCTCGGGTCCTTTATCTTTTCCATATATCAAAAGGCCCCACAGTCGGGTGCCAAACCTCATTATAAAACCCTCCTCGGAGCCGAAAAACCTTTGTTTTTCATTAAAATTTGGTTTTCATATGTTATAAAGGGTTTTCGCCGATTCATGTTTTAAAAAAATCCCAACCGTTGATCTGGAACCAATAAAAAATCAGGAGAATCTCACATCGGAAGTTTTCATTGGGCGCACTTTATATTTTATTCACCCACTCCCAATTGGTGGCCTCTCGATGTAATATTAGCCGTTGATCTCTTCCCCGCCTTCCCTGATCTAACGACCCTTATCACTCCATCGCAAAGCCCATTTCCCCGCTGAGAAATCTTCTGTTTCATCCTCCACCATCAATCTGATCTGTAGATCTATGGTCCACGTCTAATCACATTGGCACTCCTCTGTCTATGCCCCCACCGATCGCAATCCTCCGATTGCATTTGGGCCGTCCACGTGTCAAGATCCGATGGTCCAAATCATGCCCCTTGACCTTTATTAAAAATATGCAGCCTCGCTTTATAATTTTTTTTCTGGTCGATCTCCACCGTTGATCTCTGCAGATCAACGGCCCATATTAACCCTTTCTCTGCACCATGTATCATTTCCATTTAACTCCAGTTTCAATCTCAGTCGTTGATCAGTTCTCATCTAACGGTTCAGAATAATCCCGACAGGCCTGACTCCTGTGGGTCCTACCTTCCTATAGATTTGATCTCCGCTGTTCATATTCTGATCCAATGGCTCAGATTAAAACCACCCCATCTGCCACCGCCCGTGCATCTTATTGATATCACACTATTCCCTCAGTCGTTCGATCTAAGACCTCAAATCCAACTGCCAGCGCGCATTTTCATGCAGATTTATGACCGAAGGATAATTCTCAGAAGTCTACGCGATATGGGTGGTTTTGAAAGGCCACGTGTTGGTTGGGAATGCATATCTTGTTCAAAAAGGTGAAACCAACTTTCTCCCATTTTGCTGCGCGATACCACCTGTTTCTCAAGTTCAAACCGCCCTTCCCATTTACATTGTGTTTTATAGCATTCTCTCCTCGTCATTGATCTCTGCATATCAACGGCTCAAATTCAATCTGGCCTTTAAACTATCACTCTCCGACTCCTTCCAAGGGACTTCTAAAAGTGATCTCCACCATTGATCTCAGGGGCCAATATGATCCAATGGCCCACGATCATTCGAGAAACCCCAATTTCCCTTTCAATGCATTTTTTTCCGCCAAAGGATTTTAACCCCATTTCCTTGTATTTTCCACCATTTTCATTATAATGTGGCCCTCTACATTATGTTTTCCCCGATAAATCTCAATTGCCGATCTTTGCATATCAACGGCCCTGACTTGATCTTTTGCACCGTTTCATCGACCGCTTCCTATTTGACCCCCACAAGAAAATCTCCACCATTGAATGCTTTCATCCAATGGCTGCAACCTAAATGCAAGCCTCTGAATCAGTCTGATCCAAATAACATAGGATTTCTTAATTGTTTCTTTGTTTTATGTAGGTTTTTAAATTTTACAAATATTTTAAAAGAAAAATGAAAGCCGAGGATGACGATCCTCCTGGTTTTCATTTATTTAAGAGTATCCATCTGCAGGGTTCCTATCAAAGTTTATTAGTGCATCATGAGCGCTGGTACCATTATGAAGCCTCTACGTACCTGCACATCAACAAGACATAGTAAAAATTAAATCAAATCAAAGAGTATCAGTGTTGAAGATCAAATCAAGCTAGAGATGAAGAATTGAAGTTGACTTACACAGTTTGGGTGGATAATGGCTAAGATCGACAATCAAAAGCCTAATCCACTGAATTAAACACAGTTAAAAAATAGAAGATAGAGATTAGGCCTAGTTAAGCCTAATACACATGGAACTAAAGCAGATTAACAGTGTTTAAGGAAAAATCAAAATATCTGTCAGTCCGAGAGAGCCTCCACTGCCACATAAGAGGCTAATTGATTCCTCTCAGCTACCAGAAAGCCACTTGTAGCCTCAAAGCATTCAACAGAGGGCTGAGTAATGACCAGAACAGAAGATATTTTCCCAATGTAGCTGAATAGTTATTACGAATCAAAGAAACTAATATAAACTATCGGCAGAGTTATTACAAAGATAACACAGAGCCTTAAAAGTCAACAAAAGCTCCCCACCGAGCTTAATTCTTAATGTAAAACAATTAATATAGAGGAAATATCTATCAACTTCTCCATCGAGCCCCTCAAAGGCTAAGAAGCATTAATCTGTATTAATTGAACCTTGAAGATCTTTTATCCCATCCCACCTCCTCATTTCTTCTATAAATACTTCCGTATAAGATGAAACAATGTTGGTTGAAGAGCTTTCAAATATACTTGTGCTCAAAATTTCTATGTGTATATAGTGTTCAAAGGCTCTTGAAGCTCTGTTTGTGATCTAATAAGTTAGGTTGAGAAGTGAAGATGACTGCTGAACTAAAACATCGGACTTGAAGAATGTAACTGGTTTGACATCAATAAACAAGCTGTTTCTTGGGATCCTGGTCTATATCACTGGTGAAGTGCTTCTTTCTGTGTAATTGTTTTCCTTTCGTGTATGCCATTTTTTCCTTTTATTCTCCGATAAATAAAAGCAAGCATAGAGTTAGGATTTACTATTTACAGTACCCTTCTCTGGCTGATAAGCTTTATCTCAATGTTTTCCTCTAAATTGTGTATTTAAGAATGATTCAATACAATTTAAACAGTTAGGAATGTTGGCGTTCCCCCGTCCTCCTGTTTACTTTAAGATCATTCTTGAATGTTATTTTCTTTATTTTCTTAGTAAACATGGGCTAGAAAAGTTATGGTGTGCCCTGTTTCCTAGTTTCATTCTCCAAATGTAATTCTGAAAGTTTCCCTTAGTGTATGCTGAAAGCAGGCTAGATTTAAAAGTATCTTATCTGATCATAAGTTGCACTTTGTTTCTCTTATGTGTTTTCATCCCTTCTGAAGGTAATTATGTGGATTACTGGATTATTTTTCTATTGAGTTTACTTTAATACGAACTAGCCCAAAGAGGTTTATGGTGAGCCCTGCCCTTTGGCTAGTTTTAAATAGTTACTTAAAAGGCTTTTCTTGTTTGAACAGAATGTTAAATCCTACTTGAAATTAGTTTTTGTTTCCACCCCTTCAACACTTTTATTGTTTCCATTCCATCATTTTATCTCAAACTATCTTTTGATATAGATGACTTTCCCCTTGGACCACTCTTGAAATTGTTGCGCAATTAAACCCTTTTATGACTCCATAGCCCAATGGACTAAAAACCAGTGTTATATCTATCTTATCAGCCAAAGCTTGTTCTGATTTCTTGCAAATTCACACCTTTGAAACTCTTTCCTTTAGGACTTTCCACTCAACTAAATTCATGCTCAACCATCCAAAACAAACAAAAACCCTTGTTCTTAATAACTAGCTTAATATCATACCCAAAAGCCTTAAAGATAAATCAATCTTTTCACTTATTGGAGAGATCCCTCTATGGATTCAGGAGGGCTAGATCCTAGAATCCCAAAGTGGTTCAAGTGTTCTCTCTGCAGTTCTGGTCTCACCAATCTGCTAGAATTACAGCGAGCTAACTTTTCTGGCAACTCCACTAGGGAGTTCTGAGTGATTTTCATTTCAGGTAATCATAGGATATCAGAAATTCCTTGTTTTAATACTATTTTGTGTATTTGTTAGTTGAGCCACCAACAACTAACATTTCTAGCGACTCCACTGGGGAATTCTGAGTTAAATTATAGTTTAAGTACACCTTAGAACTCAAGAAAATCCTAAATTCAAGAACATTGTTTAGTGAGTAAAAGTAGCCCTCTTCAAGCACTACCAAGAAAATGGTAATCATGATAAAACTTGTTTGAATCAGTGACAAACTAAGGAAACCTTAGGATTCTCATAAGACCTTATCAAACCTTGAAGAATCAGCTGGCTTATCCATAAGAGTAGACTATCTTTGTCTCATAACCGTAGCTAAGTTTTGAAACAGACTTAGGATACTCTTAGAACCCATAGGACTGAAAAATAAATCAGAAAACCCAAACATATTTCAGATTGGTATTCAATAAACATGGTGGTGGACCATAAAACCTTTTACCTCCAAAAGAGCTAAAAAATTCCACTTGGAGACTCCACAATCCTAAACAGACCTTAAGACTCCACTGGGAAAATCCATAATCATCATAACATCATTCAAACTTAGTTAGAGGATTTTAGGATTAAAATTTTCTTGTTTAAAGATCAGTTAACCTCTTAAAGACTGTCATACCTAGTTAAACTCTTCTTATTTACTTGGGTATGAAAAACACAGCATAGTGGCTCCTAGAAAGATTCATACTAGAGCCTATCCTGACCCAGACCCACCTGAGATAGTTGATAACCCTGAAAGTATCCTTAGGAAGTCTCCTAAGATTAAATCTTCAACTGTTTTCAGATCACCCTTGAGAGCTAATTCAGTTCCTAAAAACCTTGCAGTTCTACAACAATCACGAGTTGACTTAAGAAATCCATTTAGAACTAGGTTGCTTGATGATTTAGATTAGCTAGATTCAGAGTCTTCACTTTCATCCCTTGAAACAAGTGAACATCCTGGTAGTAGAGAAACAACACCACCTGATTTACATTTCCTTTTCAATTTAGGTGTCTCTCATCCAAGATCAGCTCAAAAATCTATTCCTGGTCCATCCACATCTATTCTGCATACATCCACTGTTCAAACCACTCCACTCCAGCCCACATTTCCTCTTGTTAATCCACCCCTTGTAAATCCACCTCCACCTCTTATCATGGCAGCATGATATGCTCTCTTAGTCCTTCCTGTACCCTTAGTCAATATTCCACAGGACTATCAGTTCGAAATACCATTGTATGATGCAGTAATGCTACTAATGCATCACAACATGTTGATAAGATGAATGACTACTTTGACAGAAATGAAATTGATGATGAATCTATCAAACTTAAACTATTTTCTTAGAGTTTAGGTGGAGAAGTAAGGAAATGGTTCAAAGGCTTAACCCCTCACAGTATAAATGATCTCCAAGCCTTCCATCAACAATTATTAAACAAATGGGAAGTGAAGAAGAATCCTCTCCAAATACTTTCTGATTACAAGAATCTCCACAGAAACATTGGGGAAAGTGTACAAGCCTATTGCACTAGGTTTAACATCGTTTATAATGCCCTTCCCCCAGACCTAAAACCTCCACAAGGCTCATTTTTAAACAAGTTTCCTGAAGGATTTGATCTTGAAATGGCCTATCAACTGAGAGAGAGAGATCCTTTAACTCTTGAAGATATGCAAAAAGGAGCTCTTTCCGTGGAAGTTAACTTAATGGAGAAAAGAGAAAGAATGAGGAATGAGAAGAAAGTTTCATTTAAAGAAGAATATGCACCTTCTACATCCAGCTCAAAGATGGAGAGAATGATGGAAGAGATGATGAAGAAAATGAGAATTCTTGAGAGAGCACAAGCAAGTCAAAACCAAACTGCTCCTCAAAACAAAAATCAAAACCAGAATCAGAATTTTAGGAGGAACCAGCCTCAAAACGGACCAAGGGAGGATGATCAACAGATCACTCCTCCTTTTCATCAAAACTATGTAAGCGAGGTTGAAGAAACAGATGAGAAAACAGAGGAAGATGATATCAACATGTTGGGAGTAGATAATGATGACTTTGAGGTTCATTATGATAGGAAACAAGGTCTATACACCTCTTCTGATGACAAAAGATATGAAGATGAAAGTTATTATCAAGATATGGAGAATGTCATCATAGAGTCTCAAAAAGAGTATGTCCTTCGAAGTAAAAGCAATCAAGAAACTCCCAAAACTAAAACCTCTAAAAAATATTCACAAAACGGCACTGTGAATAAACCCAAAATTGTAAAACAGAAGGACAAAACAGTGGTTGGAAATTCTGATAAAGGTAAAGAGAAAGGCACTCAAAACAATGCAAAACAGAGTGCAGACCTTAGTAGTGTTAGCACATCAGCTAATACTCCTGTTAAAATAATTTTGTCAAATGTAAATAGAGAAAATCAGCTATTACACAGCAATTTGTCACCGTCCCTGCAATTCCCCGTCCCGCACATTGGAGGGCTTATTCCATGACCTATGAGCAGTGACATGATCTGAAAACACTTTCATGGCATTCCCCTAAACATGGAATTTCATTTCCCTGAAGACAACTCCTTGTGAAAAACCCTAAAAATAGCCTTTTCATCCTTGGTGCGACTAGCCAGTGTTATACCCGCGCCAATGGGGGAAATCCTCCAAAGGGGGCATGCCAATTGGCGCTCTGTCTCAGAGTCGCACTCGCGCCAGGCTTAATAAAGGGTGTTTTTAAAAAATAAATGGCGGAATATTGACTCCAACCAATTCCTAAACTGATCTCTAAATTGAGTTGGGACGTTTGGCTTCAGATTTCCATGTAGAGGAAGTAGTTTGCCACCTCTCATGGAAGTTTCCTTGAGGATAGGGCCAATCCCATGATTGTAGGGATCCCAACTCCTCTTCCACCATCTATATAAGCTTGCCATTTCCCTTTGCAAGCTAATCTCTGAGAGCCTTCATAGCCTAAAGAATGCTGCAATAGTCCTCATAGTGTCAAATCAATAGCAAGGAGATTGACGATCGAAGAGAGAGGCTTGTCCCCATTCCCGACAAGCTTTACCGAGACGTATTCCACTGACGACCTGCCGAAGGAAGGTTCAGCGTTAGAGCCAGGTTGTATTTTCCTTTTTTGAATCAATGATAAGTAACTATTGGTTATGGTTCCACTCGTTTTGTTCATTATGATGATGAGTTGTGTCCTCTCTGACTGACGCATAATTGTATATATTGGATTTTACGCTTTTGTTTGTTGTGTTTCTTGCATGTGTAGGTGTTCGATCGCGACAAGCGTGAGGATTGTGACCTGCTGGAGCAAAGGAATGGGAACACTACCTTCTCTACAAACAATAGCGTTGGATTCGAGGTAAGCCTTCGCAAGTTGGTTTATTGCAATTAGGGACCTGCACCATAGCATGTTATGATTGTTGCTAGACCCATTCTAGGCTAGTAGGGATCACCTCTGTCTGTAGAGGGGATTTACCTCCACAACAAATTGGCGACACCGCTAGGGAGTTAGCTTGTTGTTTGCTTTATAAACTACCGACGGAGCCTGAAGCTAGCCAGATAGCCTTCGAAACGCTCTTGCTTTGCATTAGCGAAAGTAGATGAATGCTACTTTAGTCAATCTCCGGTCTAGTTTATGAACTAAACACTTGGAGTATTGTCTTGTCTTTTTGGTCCATCCCTGACTTTCCTTACTTGATCAGCTCTTTTGGCTGGCTCTTTTTTTGGCTCTGACTTTTAGTTTGAGCTTTACCATCACTGTTATGCTTCTTGGATTGCTCTTTTTTCATTTTTCCTTAGTAAACTCGGTTGGCGCGCTTTTCAGTGTGACAGTCGCGCCCACTGGCACATGTTGTCAGTGTATTACTCGTGCCAATTATAATCTGGCGCTAGTTTCAGCCTTACAGTCACACAAATCCTGTAAGGTGCCAGGGTTTACTGTGTTTTGAGCCTTCTGAGACTGATCTGGGTGTTTGGTCTTATTTTTATGACTACTTGAGTGTTCTGGAGCCTTGTTTGACTGACTGTGACCTTCATCCTTTGGTTGTTTGCCCATTTCTATCGATCCTACATTTTAGCCCTAGGGCATCTAGGTGCTATTGTGCATCGAGCCTCCCTTGGGAGTTTGTGGTTTCTGTCTGTTCAGTCAACCTTGTGATTTCTTCTCTGCATTCGTTTGGTAGTTGTCAATCATTTTATTGCGTTTTTTGAGTGATTGGTTTCTTCTTCACTTGAATTCTGCTTTGTCTTGCTTTGGGCCTAGATTACATGGTTCATTTGAGTCTTTGGGTGTCTTTTGATTTGAGGGACTTTTTGTCGATTTGAGATTTGATTGTGTGCTTGCATTGAGTGAAATTTGATTGTTTTTCTCTTTTGCTTTTGCTTCTCAAATTGCTTGTTTCATTAGTTTTCATTTTTTTTAGTGCATTTTGCTCCTAAACATTGAAAATACAAAAAAAAAATCTCTTTTTCTTTGGATTAATTAGTGTGAATTAAATATTTTCGGTGATATTAGTGATTAGTAACTTTGAAAGAAAAGCTTTTAGCTTCTGTTAGCTGCATTAGAGAGATCGTTGGTTGTTGTCTGGTTATTTCGTTCTTGTGTGAAAATCTCTTAACTCTCTCATAATTAGCTTTCATCGAATGAAATGATATATTGTGGCATGTAGTGTGCATTTAGGAGATTTTGAGACATTACATTTGCTAGGGTCTGAAAAATGAAACATAATTGAAGATCAACCGTAAAATTGATTGAATTAACCTAAGGAAACATTGAAACATTAACGAAATATTTAGAGGTCTAGGCTAGAGATGTGTTCCGGCGTCTTTAAACCTAGTAGTTATCGTTCGCCTCTTGGCCTTAGACAGCACTAGTATGGACTTGTGCTCCCCGTACCGTCACGTATATAAAGGGAGACCCCACTAGGTTTCTATCCTTTATCTACAGTAGCTACAGCCCGCCGCCCCTATACCCTGATACATTCTGGACACGTAGATTCGGGAGATTGGCTCGTACGTACGTTAAGTCCGTTGATTTTCCATTTTGATGACCAAGGTGCAGGATGGTGGAGCTTCACTTCGTTATTTGGTACACTCTCGCTTTAGCATTCCCCGGGAGCGGCTTCGCCTTGATTTCAGCTGACTCCCCAAATTCTGAAAAATATTGTCATGTTTGTCCTTTTCTATGCTTTTGTTTCCAATTCAAAGTGATAGAGTCACCTTTTGCCTATTTTCTCGACTCTTAAAATATGGAATGACAGAGTTTTGTTTCAATGTTTTAAAAATTAAATACCCACGAAATATTCCCGGTTAAAGTTAGTTTCCTTAGGGTGTTGTTTTGGGTCATTTCCGATGGCAACTTTTCCAGAGTTCACTAACCAAGGAATCCCCTCTGATGGGAATCCTGGTCATTTTCCTCCTTTTGGGAATGTTGGTGCTCCTTACATGGAAACGTTGTCCCTTCCTAGGTTAACTGTTGGGTTTCTTGTTTGGTTGTTTTCAACCTCTGTGGTCCCGAATGTCCCAGCTACTATTCAATCAATTCCTCCACCTGAACAACATAATGTTGATTCCAAGGTGGACCTCTCCCCTTCTTTGCCTGTTTCTGTGTCCTCCTCTTCTACTTCGCCTGGTGAAATTCTAGATTCGAGTAACCAGGTGGCTAAGAAGAAGAAGAAGAAGACAAAGAAGAAGAAGTCTGATAACAGAGAGGCTAAATCTGCCGCTACTGCTTCTGAAACATCTCTTCTTGAAAAACCTTGCAACCCTCTACAGAAAGTAAAGTTCCCTTGCATGTTGTGCATAGGAGACCATCTTCTTCGAGACTACCCTGGCATTCCCAAGGTGCTTGAAGCATGGTCCAACAGTCACCCACCGTTGCCTTTGGATTCTGGGAGTCAGGTTGGGGGCACGTCTTCAACTGTTGGTAAAACTCATAAGAAGCAGGATAAGCTTTCCAATCCCTGTAAGTTGTGTGAAGGGCACCATGCCATTCACCTTTGTCCGTATATGGATGAAGCCAAATGAGTTTTGGACAACTTAACCGGTTCTACACCATGCCTTCTAGCTGGTTATAATTGGATTTCTTTGAGTCCTCCACCAGCTGATCCTACGATTGGTCAAGAATCATCCTTGGTCAATCCTGCTCCCTCGTAAATTCCAATTGAGGAATCCATTCCCGACCAACCATTGGTCATGGGATCAGTTGATCTGGCCCCTTCTATGGTGCACCAGGTCTTTTCCGTGCAGAGTGGATCCCACATCCCTCAGGTTCTTCTTGTTTCTTCAGATCCTTCAGACTTGGAGAAAGATTCTCCTGTCCCCATACTTCAAGAAGTTGCTCCTCTACCCCCTATGATAGAGGTCCCGGAGGATACCCCTCCTGACTCCAAGATGGAGGTCATGGAGGATGCTCCTTCTTATTCCGCAACACCAAGGGAAGACCATCTCGGTTCGATGGTAGCCCCTCCAAGTAGTTTCGTCGCTTCCTTCGATTGGAGTCGATTTGCAGGATACCGCCTTCCGTCTTATGTGCCTTTCGAGATCACAGTATAGGCTTTTGGTCTGGTCGTACCTAGCACCATTATAGACAAAGGCGCGTCTGTTAGTGTTCTATCCTCAACTACTTAGCAAGCTTTTGGCTCGCCGCCGCTTGCACCTGTTACGCAGAATCTGCTGGCATTTAATAGAAGAACTAGTCAAACATTAGGGGTCCTTCCAAGGTTACCTATTAATTTGGGAGGTAAAACCATCCATATGGATGTGATGGCTGTTCCAGGCCCCTTGTATTTCAATCTTCTTTTGGGACGCGATTACACCTATGCCATGGGAGCGCTTGTCTCCTCCCTTTTTCATGTGGTCTGTTTTCCACATGAAGGACGGATCGTGACCATTGATCAGCTTTCATTATTTGGTCCTGATGTGGCAACTGGCCCGCCATCATCCCTTCTTGGTTTTTATCCACCCATTGTATCTACCCCACCACAGGTCAACTATGTGGCTACCTACCCCGTGCCTGTACTCAGTGATAGTGCCGTTGTGCATCAAGTGCTGGAAGCATTGGGTCCTGACTTCCAGGATGTTTTCCTTCCATCAGGATTGGAACTCTTGGAAGCGATAACTTCTTGTTCATTATGATGAGGTCGGTCGGAGCACAGTTCTTTTTCTTGTGTCAAGCTCCCTAAAAAATGAAACAAGGGTGTCCGGAGTAGAGTTCCTTGTCTTGTGTCAAGCTCCATAAAAAATGAAACAAGGTTGTCAGAGCAGAGTTCCTTGTCTTGTGCCAAGCTCCTTAAACCATGAAGCAAGGTGTCCTGAGGATAGTTCTTTTAATGTGTCAACCTCGTTAAAATAATGAAACACTTTCCCGTTCAATTCGAGTCTTTGATGAGATCTCGTAAAATCCCAGTCGAGTATTTCTCTTGATCTCGTAACTTGAACCTTCACTCCATTTGCCTTTCATATGGATTGAAGCTTGTGGGGGCATGTACCTCGAATTGAGTCACCATGCTGGGGCCATGCTTAATTTTTCAAGCATAGTTTGTTTCCGTTTCAAGCTTGTGTAAAAATGAAATCGGTTTCAAGCATAGTTTATCTTTGTTTCAAGCTTGTGTAAAAATGAAACCAACTTCAAGCAGAGTTTCATGATTTCAAGCTTGTGTAAAAATGAAACCATTCCCATTTTACCTCTCGTAATTTCCATTTTATCAGTCTGTTTTGCTAGATGAGCCTTGGTTTTCTCACTCCATCGTCACTATCTGCTTGGCCGATCATATGCCTTCACTTGGTTGTTTTACCCATTCTTGAGGAACCGTTGTGATGAGTGGTCTTTGTTAGCCAGCCTCTTGACCTTTATCTTGTTATGAGCAGTTCCACCATTACTGGAACCAGTTGCTACCCTTGATACCACTCGTTCCTCCAAGAGGAGTAAACTTTAAGCTCTTTTCTAACTCTTAAAAACTGAAAAGATTGCCGAGTTGCTTTTCGTTTTGATCTCATTAAAGTGGCCACGAAACGACATCTACCCAGTATACATTTACCCCTTTTTCGGGCTGGGATAGATTATTTACGAAAAAGGAATACCCTAGCCTATCGTGACTAGGAGGTTTTCTCAGACATTGTTTTCTACCTTTTCGGGTCTGAGGAACTATTTACGAAAAGGGACCATTGGATTTTACTTTTCTGCTGTCTTTTCAAACTCTCTAAACATGAAAATACGTCGAGTTCTTCCTTTTTTAGACTCGTTAAACCTTGATGACATCGGATCCAGTCATAATGACGCTATTCGAGTTCCTCCTTCCTAGGGATCGTTAAATGTACTAGGATGGACTTACATGACAAGCATATGGTATCCTCTTCAAGCTTGTGTAAAAATAAATAGGTACTCACTAGAAATGGTGGGGAAAAATGGAACCAAAATCGTTGTCATGTCGGCAGTATGTCGCTCTTGAACATGGCACTTGTCTGCATTCGTGTCGGGTTGGGGACATCTCATCTCGATTTTCACTTGCCTCCATGGGTTTGGGTGATCCCTTTTGACCTCTCATCTGCTCTTTGCCTCATCATCATGACCTCTGATATTTTGATGTCAAATACTGCCAAATCCATTGTCATACCTCCATATGTTCAAGAGAAGTTGACCTCTGCGAAATTTCAACCTTTCTCTGATTCTCATCTGATCATGATTCATAAAGACATTATGTTCCTTTGTCTCGTGTCAATGATGTGGGAAACACTATGGCCCACCTTTGATCAAGGTCACTTCCTGTCAACTTTAGCTCATTATCCAGGATGCTGATCTAGAGACTCCCTTCTGGTACCTTAGAGCCTACATGCCTCAATGGCAGGTTCTTCGCGTTCGACGTGAGGTTTTCATCATTGGTGTTAGTATGAATCCTTTGTCGAAGTGTACGAAAAAGGACCACTTTAGCTACGCATAACTAGTAGCCCTAACAACAAAAGTGGCTGCCAATATCTTCAGATCTACGGTTAGTTGAACAAGAAAAGAGTTGCAAAAAACCAGATCTATGCATGGAAAGACATTAAGCAGTAAAAACAAGGGTTTTCTCCATATACCAATAGACAAGACAAGAACAATTTTTGAAAGAATTTTTGTATTAATTGGGCACCTAGGAGGAAAACAAGAAGGCGTGTCAATTCTCCTCGGTGGGATGGGTTCTTGGAAGTCCTCAACTTACTTGAATCTAATATTTCTCTCTCTTGTTGGTGTAGAAAACCCAATGCAAAGAATAGGAAAACTCGATAGGAGCTCACACATCAAATGATAGAAAGAATACGTGACCAGAAGAGTTTAGATCCGGAGTGATCTAATAGGCAACAAAAGGTGAAGAATGGTAGGAAAAACCCTCCTATTTATAACAAAATATTGGGTCATTCTAGATCTTGGTGCCTGATTAAAATAACATTAACCAAATCTAGATCCATCTTTTATGGAATATTTTATTATATTTGTTGGAGGGAAAGGGTATTTGACTTGGGTCAAATCCCTTTATTTGTAAGTAATAAATAAATAAATGATTTATTTATCATTTTAAGGAAGTGGTTGGATGATAATCAAATAAATAATGATTTATTTAATTATTTGTGTGGGTGATTTGGTCATATTTAACAAGGAATATTATCTAAATAAGATTAAATAATTATTCCTAGGAAATAATAAGATAAATAAAGGTTTATCTAATTAATTTCTTTGTTTTTGGGTTAAACATGACTGGGAATAATAATTAAATTATGGTTTAATTAATTAGTCCATGAGGAAAATCAAAAAAATATAGGTTTGTTTAATATTTCCTTTTGGGGTTTCTTGTTTAGACCATAAACAACCTAATAAATATGGTTTATTAAGTTATTTTACATAGTGAAAGCAATTTTACGTAGGGTAAAATTGGTCTTACATGGTGTACTTGGGTACATCTAATGATAATAGGTTAGATGACCAAAAAATGGTGTAACAGATTGGCCTTCGATCGGGTGATTCTACGGGTGTTTGACGCCAGCTTACTGTTCACATTCTGTGGATTGTACCTATAGTACCTTGAGAGCCATTGTCATTATTGGTGGTTCCTCTCGCGTCTGTTAATAGCTTTCATCATTGGATGGTAATCAGACGATGTTCTTGCATGTTCGACTTCAACTCACTTACTCGCATGCTTGAACTTGTACTTTTTTCGGGTCGAGACGGAGCACAATACCCTGGATTTTTTCTGTTGGAATCCAGGCTACGATTTTGTGGATTATTATGATTAGTTACATGACACATTCATTGGATGGCTGCAACCATACCTGAGTCTATTTATCGATCCTTACTGGATGGCTGTGTCCATGCCTTGGATCTGGATTATTGTATACTTTGTTTTGGATGGTTGCGCCCATACCACATATATATCATGTATCTGAGATATCCGTTGTACTTCTCTACGCAGGTTTTCTGACGGTGGTGTTTTCAGTTGGACACATTCTCGTAAAGCATTTCACCCCTCTCTCTCTTTTGGGCCTCATGCTTTATGGGGCATCTGTTACACATCAATTTGTCACCATCCCTGCAATTCCTCGTCTCGCACATTGGAGGGCTCTTTTCGTGACCTGTGAGCAGTGACATAACTTGAAAACACTTTCATGGCATTCCCCTAGACATGTACTTTTATTTCCCTGAAGACAACTCCTTGTGAAAAACCCTAAAAATAGCCTTTTCATCCTTGTCGCGACTAGCCTGTGTTATACCCGCGCCAATGGGGGAAATTCTTCAAAGAGGGCGCGCCAATTGGCACTCTGTCTCAGAGTCACACTCGCACCAGGCTTAATAAAGGGTGTTTTTTAAATATAAATGGTGGAAGATTGACTCCAACCAATTCCTAAACTGTTCTCTAAATTGAGTTGGGATGTTTGGCTCCAGATTTCCATGTAGAGGAAGTAGTTTTCCACCTCTCATGGAAGCTTCCTTGAGGATAGGGCCAATCCCATGATTGTAGGGATCCCAACTCCTCTTCCACCATCTATATAAGCTTTCCATTTCCCTTTTCAGGCTAATCTCCGAGAGCCTTCATAGCCTAAAGAATGTTGCAATAGTCCTCATAGTGTCAAATCAATAGCAAGGAGATTGACGATCGAAGAGAGAGGCTTGTCCCCATTCCCGACAAGCTTTACCAAGACGTATTCCGCTGATGACCCACTGAAGGAAGGTTCAGCGTCAGAACTAGGTTGTGTTTTCCTTTGTTGAATCAATGATAAGCGACTATTGGTTATGGTTCCACTCGTTTTGTTCATTATGATGATGAGTTGTGTCCTCTCTGACTGACGCATAATTGTATATATTGGATTTTACGCTTGTGTTTGTTGTGTTTCTTGCGTGTGCAGGTGTTCGATCGCGACGAGCGTGAGGATTGTGATTTTTCGGAGCAAAGGAACGGGAACACTACCTTCTCTACAAACAACAGCGTTGGATTCGAGGGAAGCCTTCTTCGCAAGTTGGTTTATTGCAATTAGGGACCTGCACCATAGCATGTTACGATTGTTGCTAGACCCGTTCTGGGCTAGTAGGGATCGCCTCTATCCGCAGAGGGGATTTACCTCCACAACATTAGCAAATCGATTTTGCTGATAGAGTGGCAATTAATAAGGCTGAGACAAGTACTTCAAAGAATCAGACTTCTTTTAGTTTGGAACAGGAAATTTCCAGAATTAAAATCTCTGTTCCTCTTACTGAGTTAGTTGCCCAGAATGTATATAGATCCCAAATTTTTAAGGCTTTTAACATAGAAGAGAATAATGAGACTGTCAATCTTAACGATGACCAGCCAGAGCTTATATTCGGTCCTAAGATTGAAGGTAGATATCAAGAGGGGCTTGTTCCTCCTTTTTATGTTAGTTTAAATGTTCATGACAAGATTTTACATAATGTTATGCATGATTCCGGGGCCTCCAACAATTTAATGCCCAAAGCTGTAATGGAGAGCCTAGGCCTTGAAATCACCTGACCTTACAAATACCTTTACTCCTTTGACTCAAGAAGAGTAAAATGTTTAGGTTTAATCAAAGACCTTTGTGTTAACTTAGCACAGATTCCAGCCAAATTTTTAGTCATGGATATTGTTGTGGCTGATGTACCCCCAAAGTATGGCATGCTGTTATCAAGGTATTCGAGGGCTAAGTTACAAGGGACTATGCAGATGGACATGACATATGCGACCATCCCTGTTTTTAATCAAAAAAGAAGACTTTACAGGGAGTCACATATGTAGTACATGGTTACTAGCCAAGAGAAACCACAAAACTCTCCTTTGTATTCTGTAAATACAGGCCTTAATTATTTTATTCTTTTCAACGATGAAACATTCAATGAACAAGTCACTTTAATTGAATTAATGGCAGATAGAGAGGAGGAGGATGACAAAATAAAAGTGTCTAAACAGTTTTCTACATTTGAAAAATTTAGCAAACCAAACACGGGTCTTGAGCTACAAATATTGCATCCATTACTTTTAAACCTTGACAGTCAAGAAAGCATTCCTCAACTTGACGAGAAACCTGAGGAATTTAAACTAATTCAACAAAGCGCTGATACTCAAGAACAGACCGAAAGCACCTTAGTTGAAGAGGATAGTAACCAAGTTGAACCTGAAACTAATCCTCTGTGGAGTATGAACTTTGACGGGTCTTGCACTAGGACCAATGCTGGTGTAGGGGTCTGGATACGTAACACTGAAAATAATCACATGGAAGGAAATTCATACATATTAAACTTTCAGTGTTCTAATAACATATCGGAATATGAATCCCTTCTTTTAGGCTTACATTTGTTGAAGAAATTAGGAGCCAAAATAATTAAAGTCCATGGGGATTTAGAGTTAATCATTAGGCAAGTCAACGGGGAATACAACACTAATCACCCAAGACTTAGACCCTATCAAAATGACGTCGTGCATCTATTGAAAACTTTTGAGGAATCCCAATCAATTTTTGTCCCAAGAAAAAGGAATAACATGGCCCACAGTTTGGCCTTTGCTGCTAGAACATGTTTAACACCATATGAAACCAATCAATGCACAACTCAGATTAAATTCAGACCAGCTATCCCAGATAAAAAGAAATATTGGCAAGTGTTTGACAGAGACAAACAAATAGAAGACTTCATGCAGTTCAAAAATGAATTTGAACTACCCAGTTCGGATTCAGACTATGAAACAGACTACCCTAGTGAAGAAAATTTTCTTGATGAAGAAGAAAAGTCTCTTGAGGTTGCTAATGTAAACCTGTTATCTAGAAAACTTGAAAACACAACATAAATGATTATAGAATTAGAAACAGAATACTTAGAAACTCTGCAGTCTAAAAATCAAAGTTTGCCAAAGGGTTTGGCCCCTTTAGAAGAGTTCTTTGATTTCAATGATGTGGCCAAGAAATTGAAATTGGAGCCTGTAGAAACTGAATTTTAAGAGTTTAATATAGGCAATGAACTAAAACTAATGATGATCAAAATGTCCAAGACTTTACCAGCTCACATTAAACTCAAATACATAGAGTTGTTTAAAGAATTTTCTGATGTTTTCGCGTGGAGTTATGAGGATCTGAAATGCTATGACACTGAAATAATTCAGCACAAAATTCCTCTGAAGGAAAACCAAAAGGCATTTAAATAGAAGTTGCGCAGAATAAACCCTGTTCATCTACCATTGGTTGAGAAGGAAATCAAGAAAACGTATGAAGCTGGTATTATTGTCCCTATTAGATATTCAGAGTGGGTGTCTAATCTGGTGTCAGTTAGGAAGAAAATAGGAGAGATTAGGCTTTGTATAGACTTTAGAGACTTAAACAAAGCTTCATTGAAAGACAACTACCCTTTACCCAAGATGGAGCATATTTTACAAAGGGTAGTTGGTTCTAAAAGAATTTCTTTGCTTGATGGCTACTCAGGATACAGTCAGATTTTAGTTCATCCAGACGATCAATTAAAGACAAATTTTACTACACCTTGGGGCACTTTCATGTATGTGAAAATGACCTTTGGTTTAATTAATGTTGGTGCTACTTTTCAGAGAGCCATGGGCATAGCATTCTCAAAAGAATTAGGCTACTTCATCATTATTTACCTTGATGATGTCATTGTTTTTTCAAAGACAGATGAAGAGCACTTAGAACATTTGAGAAAAATATTCGAGAGGTGCAGAAAGTTTGGGATATCTTTAAACCCTAAGAAAATACTATTTAGTCTCCAAGAAGGTAAAATTCTTGGGCACATCATTTCAGAAGAGGGTATTGAGATAGATCCAAAGAGGATTGAGGCCATATTGCAAATCTCTCATCCTCGAAATATCAAGGAACTACAATCTTTCATTGGAAAGATTAATTTCTTAAGAAGGTTCATACCCAACTTGGTTGAACTCAGAAAAATTACAAACATGCTGAAAAAGGAGCAAGGGGTTAAATGGACCTTGGATGTAAGGAAGTCCTTTGAGCTGGTGAAACAAGTGTTAACCAAAACACCAGTCCTAATAAGTCCCGATTTTTCAAAGATTTTTCAAAGATTTGTATGTTCATTTGCATCAGAACATACAATAGTTGTCCTTTTACAGAAAAATCCATAGGGACAAGAGCAACCTATTACATTCTTTAGCAAGGCATTGAGAGATGCTCCTTTGAAGTACAACATTATGGAGAAGCAAGCTTTTGCTTTGGTCAAGGCTTTAAAAGACTTCAGAGTATACATTTTGCACTCACATATCATTGCCTTTGTCCCAAATTCAGTCGTGAAAGACATTCTAACGCAGGACCCAGATGGTAAGAGAGGTAAGTGGATAGATTTTATTCTTGAATATGATTTAGAGATTAAGCCTGCTAAACTTATCAAAGGCCAAGGTCTAGCTAGATTAATGGCTAAATCAAATTTTGACGTTCTTGATATTAATATGATAAATTCTTTGGATGAACAAGAAGAAATATCAACTCCCATTGTTGAAGACCATTTTATGAATTCCTCTTGGTATGTTGATATTCTTCTTGTTTTGCTTAATTTGAATACACCTCCTAGTTTGACAAAAACAAAGGCAAGGTTTCTAAAGTTAAAATCTATAAACTACTGCATTATAGATAAATGTCTTTATTGGAAAAATGCAAGTGGGATATTTCTTAAATGTTTGCCTGAGTTTGATGCAGAGAAGGTTAAGCACGAGTTCCATGAAGGAGAATGTGGAGGCCACCTCTACTGGAAGACAACAGCCAACAAAATCCTAAGGGCTGGTTACTATTGGCCCACTCTCTTTCTTGATGTACACAAGATGATAATTGCTTGTCATAAATGCCAACTTTTTTAAGGCAAAAGAAAGTTGATGCCCTTACCTCTGCATCTAATCATTGTTGAAGCTCCTTTTCAATAGTGGGGACTTGAATTCATAGGAGAAATCCATCCACCTTCATCTGCCTAGCATAGATGGATTCTCACTACAACAGAATACTTCACCAAATGGATAGAAGCCATCCCTTCTAGGCAAGCCAATGATTCTGTCATCATAAAATTCATGGAGACTCATATCTGTTGGGTGAAACTATTATCGTTTTAATTCTGTTGTAGTACTTGCCCAACCATTTAATTTGTCAATCCGAGGTTCGTAGGCTTACGAAGCACATGCACTATATATGCAGGACCTAAGTGGAACTAATATAATCTAAATTACTGAAATCAAATTAATCTAGGAAGGCATTGAAACATTAACTATGAAAGCAGGAAATTGCATAAAGGAAAAGCAATACAACATGTGAAGAGCTGAATGACAAACAACATATGTAAGCTCACAACAATAAAGCTGTCTCAAATTACATTACAAGAATCAAATGACAAACCATGAAAGCATACAATAAAAGAATATGGATCACAGTTAAGAATCCCCCTTCTCCTAATTACAATACTATCTCTCCAAACTCAAAAACTAATGAACTAATGAATTCCTGAGCTCCCCAAAATGAAGAGAGAGCACTCTCTTATATACATGAAGAAGCTAACCATCTCATTCAACCACTCTCAACTACTTTCCCATTATTACAAGACATGATCCCTTTGAATCCTCCACACATCTCTCACATATCTTGAATAAGACATGCTAACCAAATCCTCCATGATCTTCTCTTTAGGAATAGGCTTGCATGATTATCTCCTTAATATGGTGGAGGAGATATTCCAGAAGTTTAGAATTAATCCTTCACATTTATCCTACACATTACAAAGCTCACACATTCTTGATATATATATTAAAACATGTATATTTTCTAATATTTAATCATAAATTCACTTATAATACAAAAATGAATAAAGTGGAAAATAGGAAGGTGAAACCCAAATGTATTTATGAAAGTGATATAATGAAAGGTTAATGGGATGATGAAATTTAAGGAATAGTGAAGGGAAAGGTGGATGAAATACGACATTTCTGAAGCCCAACATCCCCCCCAACTGAACTTGTTGCATGTCCTCATGCAACCATGCATGGATCTCTTTGGCATCTGAACTTTGGATTTACATGATGATGTCTTTTTAATAATGAATGTTTCCAGGATATGTGCAGGGCATGAGTAACAACTTTCATTTTCTTATGGTTGGTTCTTGTGTGACAACCATGAATACAAAAAATGTTGGTTCTTGTGTTAACAACATTCATTTCGTTTTCTGTTCTCTTTTCTTATGGTTGGTTCTTGTGTGACAACCATTAATACAAAGAATGTTGGTTCTTGTGTTAGCAACATTCATTTCATTTCCTGTTCTCTTGCTGCAATAATAATGTAAACACTCACTAGAAATCATAAGTTGTCAATGTGCATAAGAAAGCCCTTTTGTAATATTCATGAAGTATGCCAATATGTATATTAAAGTGCAACAAAGTATCATTGGAAAAGAAATGTTGGTGAATGGTAAGTAAGAAAAAAATGGAGTGATAGTGGTGGAGAAATGGAATCATGGTAGTGAATATGTAGTGAATATGGTCCCCCCCCCAACTGAATTGGTTGCATGTCCTCATGCAACTTGGCGTGGGTCATGAAAGGAAATGGAGCATGATGAGGGAATTTTCCAAAATATTCAAGTCAGCATATAAGGAATTGCATGATTAAAGATTAGAAAACAACATACTTCCACTTACCCAAGAATGATGAACTATGCAATAAAAATGTAGCTGCTGCTACTGCTGAATCATGAAAACGTGACTGGTGTCGTAGCTGCAACTGCTGTAACTGCTAGATCAGAGAATATGTGACTGTGGATGCAACTATTGTAATTGCAACTGCTATAACTACTAGAACATGGAAGGTTTTACTGCAGCAGGATCATGCAAATGTAACTGTGAATGCTGATGTTGCTGTAACTGGATCCTGGGAAATGAAGGAATCTGAACTGCTGATGCTGAATCATGGAAAAGATAAAGGCTGAAAATGGAACTGTGGTACTCTCATCGATCATAATTCATGCTGCGGTAATTGCTGAGGAAGTCGTGAAAAAGTGTATAGTCTTCGTCTGCTACAAAACTGATGGTACAAGTCTAATCATGCGAAAGAATGTGTTGATGTCGAGCATGAAGAGAAATCATTGGATTACCGGCCATTGATGTATGCCGTTAACCAATGCGAGGCAAACTCACCATTGATGTCAATGAGTGCCAAGGTACCCGAGTACATCTTGCGAAATGCGAATAGAGGTGTTGATGTCGAGCCATTTGCAAGATCTGACGATCAAGGGACATTGATGTATTCCCATGATTGTCAGCGAGAGAACTTGCCATTAAGGCATGCAAGTCTCAAGGTACCCAAAAGGAACTCTAGTCTATTTCCCATATAAGGTGCTGAAGTCGATGGGGCAAGACTTGTTGAAAGGTGGGCCTTAAGGAATCCCACATCAGTCAAGGCGAGTTTGTACAAAGAGATTTGGTAGGACTATAAATGAAAAGAACTCACGGACAAGCAGTGTGGACCAACATAGCGAGGAAAGCAAGGCAATGTAATTATGGAAAGGGGATAAGTTTTATTCAGAAGGAAAACTAGAAGGCAAATAAACTGAAAAGGATAAAGGAATGTATGCGATTCAGAAAAATAACTGTGCATGAAGTCGTGAAAGATAAGGTAATGGAAAATTGGCTTCAACACAAGGATGGTCAATCGGCTTTGAAGGAGAAGTGTTACAGTGTTACAACATGGATAATGGAAAAAGTGGAAATGTTGGTGTATCAGCATGGTCACTGTGTAAAAAACATCAAGAGGTGCAAACATCATGATGTTTATGATGAGTTACAGCTCCTTCAAGCTGTTTATGAAAGCATGTTTCTCAAAAAGTTCTGTGATCTTTGAAAATCACTTTAGCAGCAAAATGCGATCCTTTCCAAAACCTGTCACCTGCGCTAATTTCATCATCGATTGCTGTCAAAGTGACTTCAAGAAAACAAATTAGTGTTAAGCGTAAATACATGCATTCATATTTTTTTCAGGAATTTATTAAAAAGTCCATTTGCAATTTTCATGAAATTAAAGGCAAAAAGAAAAACAAAACAAGCAAAATTAAAGTCAGATCTCCATTTCTTCGCATGCTTTGCAAAGTATAGTAACAGTGTCTTGGTGCTAGCGAATCTTCAGTTTCTTGCTGATCTAGTTTCTTAGATGCACCATTAAATTCATTCAAGCAATTAGAAGCTCACATCGATTTGCTGCAATAATCTCAATTGTTCTCTGCAAGATTGGACCTGTACATCGTCAGATATAGTTGATTATTCAAAGCATCCAATCGTAGCGTTTCTAAGTATCCAGTAACAATCATCAAGCAGTGACGGATAATTCTGATAATCCAATTAGTGTTCTTAAGTTTCCTGGCATCATGAACATTAATTTAATGGAGATAGTGAGCATGAAAAAAAACAATCAGTTTTCGGCATAAAATCCAGCATAAGCATAAGAATAAAAAATTCTTCTCCAATATTAATGCTCGGCATCATTCTCCTCCTCTTCTGACATTGAAGCCATTGTCATGTCTTGTTGATAGATGCTGCGGCTGACAAACAAATTGAAAGAAATAGTCTCCGTTGTGTTCTCCGCCTTTGCCCAAATCTAAGCTGCCTGTTAAAATGGAAAATTGTTGTAAAGAAGAGACCTTTCTCTGCCAGCTGAAAACCACTCTGACCAACCTGTAAAATCACACTCTCAACCATATCATTGGGAAACATGTTTTACAAATTATGGCTCTATATCACAGTTTCAGCATGCAATTTACAAACAAATATTAAAGATTTTGCTTTATGTTTACAACTGAGGAGCACGTTGTTGATACTCCTGACATGACATCCCACTGTGCCAAGGAACCTGACATTCAATACAAAAGAATTTGTGACATTGATGGCATTCTAAACGCCCTATTGTTGTTGGAAAGGGATGTGAGGATGAGCAAGGTCATCGTGACCTATCTATTCCTGATAGAGTCATCAAAGCTGAGCAGTTAGGATACGGGCAGTGAACTTTGTCTGACTCTGGAATAGCTGCCTCTTCCATCCGCTTTGTCCAAACCTCAACCCATTTGGGTGACAAGAATGGCTTACAACTTTCTACCATTAGTTTTATAGTGCACCCTTCATGTGGACATGAAGGCACACAACCATGTGTCAACTTGACTTCAACATGTTGTGACACACAAGAAATACAAAACTTATGCCGGCAAGTCATTATTTCATGCATTTGACTGACATTTATGTCCTCCAAGTAGATACTGCAATGTTCCTCTGTTCATTTAATATGGAACAAGAATAGAATCTATCAGCTCCTGAAGGGGTGCAATTCAAATTAAATTCACATGTGAAGAGAATAAAATGCTTGAAGCAAGTATTAAGATGAGCTTCTTCCTCCAGACTCACGATCTTCTGAAAATGTGAGTGATAGATATGGGCATAAACTCGGAAGAGAGGTGCTGATACCTCTATCAGTTCCTTGATTTGAACACCATCTGTCCATCTATACTCGTGAGTCGAAATAATAACGATAGAGCAACATGGGAGATCCCATTACATGCAGATACAATCCATCAACACTCAGAGAGGATATTAATTCAGTTTAAACAACAGAACATTGCGTTTTTTCCAACCGTGAATTCAATATTAACACATTAACACGGTGAATTCATATATTAACACATTTAACATTGAGATTTGTCCAGATAATAAAAAAAAGGCACACCACATAAAAACCAATTAAGTTTTAAGAACTAGCTTAATTGGTGAAGAATTTATCGCACCTCTGTCATTGAAAAATTCAGGGACAATTTGTGGAACCAACACCGCAAATGCACTTCTGATATAACCAATGGAAAGGTGCCTTTCCCTTCTTTTCACAATCATTATAGAGAATATCCTTTGTGCATCCTTGGTATTCCTCTGGAAGTGTCTCAGCAGCCAGTAAAGCATCAAGCATTCCAAAATACACAGTCATGTCTCCCAATGACTTGCTACAGATTGGGCATGTATAATGACTGCAAGTATATGCCTCGAAACACATTGAATACATTACATGTCCACAACGAAGGGCTTTGTCTGGGTCAGTAGATGTAAAAATAAACTCATGGCAAACAGGGCAGTTTGCTTCGAAAAACTTATCATGACCTTTGTGTAGTGAGAGAGTCTTTGATATGCACGCATTACAATTCATGCAATGGAAGTAATCAATACCAAGCCCCTGCCCAACGCGACATAAGTTACAAAAAGGACAATGGTATACTTTCCTTTCATCATCAAAGAATTTGCATATACCATAGAAATATCTTGCCATTGACAACTCTTTGCAAGAGGAAGAAGTACAGCTTGACGCAACAGGTTGGATGCAACAACACTTCATGCACATCATCTCTTTTGTTTCCCTCCTGTCCATTATATGGTTGCTGACTTTGTCATGACAGAATCTGCAGGTGAATAGCTTTCCACAACAAGCTGCAAGGAGTTTACAGTTCCTCTTATAATGCTCACAACCAAAAGTTTTTTTACCTGCATCTCTGTATGATGGACGTTTTCCAGGAACATCTCCACTCTTCCCAAAATCACTAACTTCTGGCTGAGTCAAGTGATTACTATCAGTGCGTTGAAGCGCACGCATATTCCATGTTCCCACCAGCTTTAGTAAGTGCATGTGTTTACAAGGCGCTTGCAAATCTTGCGTGGATCATTGACAGATCTATGTTATTTTTGACACTATAAAAAGTCACCAGTGGAAGCTATCCTTCCAGAAATCCATTCAGGAGCTAATTCTCCAAGAAGCTGCAACTGCTCCTCAACTTCACTTCTATCAGTGACTACGGTGTGATTTGATATTATTTTGTGAACAAGATCCTACACCTTCTAGATCGGACTCTATCTGTTTTAACTTCAACTGAATATCATCAATTGCAGTTTTACAAGCAGTCAAAGTTTTCTTTGACAAGTTGCTTCCATTGCTAGTAAAATGTATTACTGTGTAGCATTGAGCAACTTTTGTATGGCTGCACTTTTATATATTAACCAAACATCGTCTCATAAACCCATCTTTAACAGCATGTTGGAGCTAATACTTACATGATTGCAAATAAAGAGTGGAGGACCATATTACGTATCATCCTAAATTCTTGTGGACATCAATAATTCATGACATGCATCCCCTAAAATGGTTCTGATGGTAATTGCTTAAATAATACAACCAACCCAACCTACCATCCTGGGAATCTTGATGCTTTATGTATCCATTCCCCTTCTGCTGCTGCTGATTCACATAGAAGGATTATTCAAGAGTTTGATAAGATTCATATTCTTCAATTCAATTTTACACATTAAGACAGAGCGGCTTATTTTTCCGTTGATCATTTTGTTCATTGTCTAGAATGTATTCCACACCTTGGCATAATTTTTTTTTTTTGGGAACTTACGAAACCAGATTCTTCACTTGAAAAACAGAGTAAGAACCTTAGCATCGCAGATAACGCTTGAAGACCTACCATGTGACCTCGACATCTGGGAAAATTAGACCCAGCTGGTTTAATCCAGACCGAGCAGGTGCCTCAGATCCCTTGTTGCGAATCTATCGATTTCAGCCATATCTTCACTGGATTTTTTTAATTGAAAAACTCCCTCGGTGATCTCAGTTTCGATTTGGAGGTCTGTGGGGAAAGTATTTATGCCATTCAGTCAGCACTTCGGCACTTCTCCATTCAGGAATAATACCAGTAACTCTTTCCTGCTATCAGATTCATGCGATTCCGCCCATAGAAGCAGTATTTGAGAGTACTGTATCTTCAAGCTTGCTTCCACGGCTCTGCCATCTACTTATCCCCTTTGGTTCTTTGCTTAACTAGATTGTATCCTTGTTTAACCAAAGACAAAATCTTGCTAATCATCATCTTGAATGAGCAATTAACCAGAAATTGCGGCAACTAATTTTTCTTTAGTCAGTTCTTGTGCACCATTGAGCTTGACTACAAATGTATGAAGAATCATCTCTTTAGCAGTAGACATGTATGCATGTTGTACATCTAACTGCATTTCTTGCAAAGCAAGCATCGCTCTTGCAACTGGATGACACTGCCGTGGGCAGGTTACTCTAATCACAGCATCTGCATTCACTGTTTGAACATCAACGTCAGGGATAGAATTGATGTTTACAACAGCTAGCATATTTTGAGGAGCTACAGATGGTGCATGGGAGGTATTTTCTTGTGTCTCCTTCTCCTTTTCCATATCCTTGAGTTTCTTCTGGAGCTCTTGGATATATGCAATAGCATCACCAGAACAGCTACCATCACAATTTCTATGTTAGTTGCAAAAGAATCAGAATTATCATCAATTTCGAACCGCCCATTATGTAATGAGGCCCTGAAAAGACAGTTTTGCAACACAAGCCATGGCGGATGCTTTCGAGGAGAATTAAACCTTCATACCTCTTTCGGCTGAAATTTAAAAAAATGCTTCCTCAAGATAAACGATGCAGAGAAAATCGCAGCCAGTAAAGAAGGGATCATCAAATAAGCAACAGCATAACCATTTAATCTCAATAAAGTACGCCGATGGATAGAAGATTTAGGAAAGGCAATCCATAAAAATAGTTACGTGATAATGATAATGATGGGATTTCGTTCCTATTAACTTGAGATGCCAAAGATAGTGTAACAACCCGTGGATTTTGGCCGATATTTTTCAATCAACATCTGCATAGTATCCCAAATTAGGTGTGATAATTAATCATAGGAGAAAATTCCAGCGTTCAAAATATGCAAACAAAGAAATAAGAGTTGTCTTTTACTTTATTGCGGTTTCATTTGTTCGCTGCTTATTGTTTTGGTTTGTTGTTGCTTAATTGCAGGTTTATGAATAGTGGGCGGAGGTTTGGCATCGCTACAGCTTGCAAATCCAACGAAACTGACAGTTATTTTATTGAAGTGGAACGATGAATCTGGAAAATTTCTGATTCAATTGTTTTTGCAGGTTTCATCATCTAATTTCTTGCTGCAGGTTTTAGTATGCCGAAAACATAATCAATTGCAAGCTAGACATTGTTTCAGCGACTGTTATAAAAACGCTAGACACAATTTCAACGACTGCTAGACACAGTTTCAGCAACTGCTAGACACAGTTTCAGCGACTATTCAGATAAAATCTCAGTTTGTTTTTATTCAGCCTCAATTCATGGTTTATTAAAAAAATTTTTTAGCAAATGCAGAAAAGAGAAAAAAAATGATTTGCAAATTAAAAATCGATTAGGCATATTGCAATTTTATTTTTTATTTTTGAAATTCCTGAAATTAGTCTAACTCATTTTATTTTCTGATCCTCGCGATCACACTAAGCACGGAGGAGAGCATACTTATTTAGGCAAAAGCAAAATTGAGAATGAAAGCAGAAACTGAAACTGAAAGCTTGCCTACTCTATACTAATTAGAATTTTAAAAATTAATTACATGTAATTAAATTTCCAATGAAGCCATTCACGTAGCAGTAATAGCAATATATTCAATAGCAGTTGTTCAAATGAAAAATAGTCCAGAGTGAATGAGTTTAATTGCTGAAACTGCAAATCAACTAAATAAAAATAAAAAAACGAATCTAATCGAGTACTTACCTGGAACCATTGTTCGATAAGGCTTTGATAGGCACGATTTCTCTTACTTAGATCATGTTGTAGCTCCTCTTATTCTTCCTCGATCTCCTGTTCGAATGATTGTTCGCCATCAGATGTGCAGGATTCTTCAAATGTTGAATTTTCGTTTGTTTCTTGGGGAGTAGTTGAACATTTAATTCTTGTCAAGATCTCTTCTTCCAAGGAAGAGGAGATCCTGACTTCTGCTAGGATCTGAGTGAGTAGTTCCAAGCTGACACTCATTGTTAAACCATGTTGAAAAATGGATTCTCACTGCACCCAAAACTTAAATCTAAAAATCTTAAATGAAAGTAAACTACTTGTGTAAATAAAAGCACTCAAGCTGAAACAGATAAAAAAAAACTCTTCACAGTTGCGGAAATCAAACACACTTGCAGAAATTGAAAACCACACTTGCAGGAAAGAAGATCAATCAACCATAACAGAGAACAAGATCCTATTCCTCTAAACAGGAATCTTCAGCACCTGTTTCCTGATATCAGTGACACTACAGAAAAAGAAGATTAATCAACAGAGAACAGGACCCTATTCCTCAAAGCAGGAATCTTCAGCACCTGTTTCCTGATATTAGTCACACCTACATGTCCTGACCCATATGAGGCCGAGCCCGTTACAGTATGTCGAACGATGCGTAGGTTGTTCCCCATGTCTTACAACCCTGTCACCTCGGAGTTGGCAACATGTTTAAACACACTTGCATGAAAAATCAAACTAAACTTCAATCCATCGTGCTTCCCCGACAACGGCGCCAAAATGTTGGGTGAAACTATTGTCATTTTAATTCTGTTGTAGTACTTGCACAACCATTTAATTTGTCAATCCGAAGTTCATAGGCTTACGAAGCACATGCACTATATATGCAGGACCAAAGTGGAACTAATCTAATATAAATTACTGAAATCAAATTAATCTAGGAAGCATTGAAACATTAACTATGAAAGCAGGAAATTGCATAAAGGAAAAGCAGTACAACATGTGAAGAGCTGAATGAAAAACAACATATGTAAGCTCACAACAATAAAGCTGTCTCAAATTACATTACAAGAATCAAATGACAAACCATGAAAGCATACAATAAAATAATATGGATCACAGTTAAGAATCCCCCTTCTCCTAATTACAATACTATCTCTCCAAACTCAAAAACTAATGAACTAATGAATTCCTGAGCTCCCCAAAATGAAGAGAGAGCACTCTCTTATATACATGAAGAAGCTAACCATCTCATTCAACCACTCTCAAATACTTTCCCATTATTACAAGACATGATCCCTTTGAATCCTGCACACATCTCTCACATATCTTGAATAAGACATGCCAACCAAATCCTCCATGATCTTTTCCTTAGGAATAGGCTTGAATAATTATCTCCTTAATATGGTGGAGGAGATATTCCAGAAGTTTAGAATTAATCCTTCATATTTCTCCTACACATTACAAAGCTCACACATTCTTGAGATATATATTAAAACATGTATATTTTGTAATATTTAATCATAAATTCACTTATAATACAAAAATGAATAAAGTGGAAAATAGGAAGGTGAAACCCAAATGTATTTATGAAAGTGATATAATGAAAGGTTAATGGGATGATGAAATGTAAGGAATAGTGAAGGGAAAGGTGGATGAAATACGACATTTTTGAAGCCCAACAATATCCTCTCTAGATTTGGCTATCCTAGGAAGATCATCACTGATAATGCAGTAGCATTTGGATCCAAGAAGATGGTTGAATTCTGTCACAAATATCAGATAACATTGGGGCATTCCACTGCTTATTACCCTCAAGGTAATGGGTTGGAAGAATCCTCAAACAAGAGTTTGGTGAAAATAATCAAGAAGCTGTTGGAGGACAACAAGAAGTCTTGTCACACAAAGCTAGTTCATGCACTATGGGCTGACAAATTGACATTGAAGAAATATATTGGGATGTCACCCTACCAACTTGTGTATGGTACAAATGCAATTTTTCCTACCAACCTTGGTGTACCAGTTATGAAGTTGATTCAAGAGGTTCAGTCTGAAGACAATGACATGATCAGAAGGATAAATTAGACCATTCATCTTCAGCAAACTAGAGAGGAGGTTTATAACAAAGCATTACAAAAGCAAGACAGCATCAAAAAGCTTTTTGACATAAGAACAAAGGCCAGAAATTTCAATGTTGGGGACAAAGTTTTAAAGTGGGACTCAAGGAGAGAAGACAAGGGAAAGCATGGGAAATTTGACAACTTATGGCTTGGCCCTTATCTCATTCATTCTACTGCTGGTAATAATGCCTTTTTCTTGCAGGAGTTGAATGGAGTTGAACTGTTTGGGGGTCCTGTCAATGGCAGGATGCTCAAAAATTACTTCTCTTGATCCTATCATGTTTTGAAAGCCTTTTTATCTTATTTCTCATTATAAATATTTCACCCATCATTGCATTCAAATTTAGAAAAATCAAAAATAAAAAAACAGTGAAAGGAAGAAAAGAGAGCAGATTGTAAAAACAATAAAGGTACAACCCCATACCAAAAAAGAGAAACAAAGTCTGAAAGTGTGCAAGCTCAAATGCCACTCCTGAAAAACACACTTCTAGTTAGTCATATAGCCTAATCATGACTAATTAGTTTTAAATTGACTGCTGATAGTTTAGTGAATCAGATTTGCCAAACAGCTTAATCTTGGCTTATCAGTAGGAAGATTAGGCTAGAAAATAAAGGTTCAAACAATCTCAAAATCTGAACCTAAGTGTCCAAAAGAAGAATGACTTCAATCTATTTTAATTCTGAGTAAAAAACATAAGTAAACTGGTTCTAATAAGCCCAAAATCTAAAACAGAGAACAAAGAGAAAACAACTCGAATAAACTCAAAAACAGAGCTGAAGAAAAGAGAAGGCTGTGCTCAGAACTTTCAGATCTTAAGCCTTCCATTTTGATTTAATTTTATGTAAAACAATATCTATATGCAGCTTTTTTTTTATGCCATGGATCAGCAACAAGTTAGACTGTTCAATCCTAACTTGTATGCTTTTAAATTTTTGTTTTAGAAATTAGAGAATAAAAATCTGTTAGAGTGTTTAATCATAACAGATAGTAGATTAGGTAGAGAAGCATATTAACTCAACTGTTTAATCTGAGTTCATGGAGAAATAAGAAGTAGACTTAGATTAGTTTCTTGCTTTCAAAATAATAAAATTTTGTAAGAGAGTTTTCCAATCCAAGTGCACTCTAAAGAAGAAAAAATGTTAGATTAGTAGGATTGGGTAGGTAGAAAGCTTGTGTTGATGAAGTTCCATTGTTTTTCATGGCTGCTAATATTTTCAGAGCAAAATAAGATCAAGTAAATAAGGTTGTAGCCCAATGGGTGAGGCACTGATCAACCCCCCAGAGAATGCAAGTCTGAAGTTCTTGATGCCTTCAAGAAGGCACCATCCCCAAGTGGAGCCATTGTTAGCCACCTATAAAATTTGTCATATCAAATGGTGGCTAAAACATGTTTGAAGCCTTCAAGAAACAAGTTTTATTGCCAAATTTTTTATCTCTTGAAGCCTTATGAAGATATCTTATCCTCTGTTTAAATCTTCACTGCTGTTTCCCTTTCGAAATGCTGAAAATTTTCTATTTTCATAAAGAAAAGACTGCTGTAAAAATCCCTTTTTTCCCCTCCTTACCCTTCATCATTAACCTCCTTTTATTCCCCTTTTTCCTATAAAATTCTTCCATTTTTCATTTATTCCCCTTTCCTCTTCATGAAAATCCCTGTTATAAGGTTTAAAACTCATTTTTGAACCTTACCAGAACGCCCAAATCCATCAAAAAACCTTGAAAATTTCATAAAAAATAAGATTTTTTTACTATGGGCCTAAGCCACTTTGGGTTAAGCCCTAAACCATTTCCCCACATATACCCACGCCCTAGAACTAGGTGCTAGACGCATTGGGCACTTATCGCATCAGAAATAATAGGAGAGCGTAAGTCTTTTAGCTTTTATAAAACCTCTGATGCGATTGGTCCTTTTATACATAACCCCCGATCCCATTGCCACTTCATATAACCTCAGGGCTCACAATCGGGTGCTAAAATTTGTGAATAAATCATCCCCAATTTAATTTTTCCTTTGTAAATTCATCAAAACTCACTTTCCTAAGTTTTATTCTAAACCCGCCGGTTAAATGTTTTCAGTGATAAGGACCGTTGATTTAACACCGATCGATGATCAAAAGGATCTCGCATCGGAGATTTTATAATGGGTAGATTGAAAATCCCACTCAATTGTTCTGATGCGATTGGCCCCTTATATGATTGAATCCCGGTTCCTTTATCTTTTCCATATATTCAAAGGCCCCGCAGTCA
This sequence comes from Pinus albicaulis, assembly GCA_034641835.2. NCBI lineage: Eukaryota > Viridiplantae > Streptophyta > Pinopsida > Pinales > Pinaceae > Pinus > Pinus albicaulis. The sequence continues at coordinate 1,984,262,890 of CM076578.1, forward strand.
GGCACCAAACCTCATTATAAAACCCTCCTCGAACCCAAAAAACCTTTGTTTTTCATTAAAATTTGGTTTTCATATGTTATCAAGGGTTTCTGCCGATTCATGTTTTAAATGAATCCCGACCGTTGATCTTGAAATAATCAATGATTGGGAGAATCTCGCATCGGAAGTTTTCATTGGGTGCACTTTATATTTTATTCACCCACTCCCGATTAGCAGCCTCCCGATGTAATATTAGCCGTTGATCTCTTCCCCGCCTTCCCTGATCTAACGGCCCTTATCACTCCATCGCAAAGCCAATTTCCCTGCTGAGAAATCCTCTGATTCATCCTCCACCGTCGATCTAATCTGCAGATTGATGGTCCACGTCTAATCGCATCGGAACTCCTCTGTCTATGCCCCCGCCGATCGCAATCCTTTGATTGCATCTGGGTCGTCCACGTGTCAAGATCCGACGGTCTATATCGCTCCCCTCAACCTTTATTAAAAATATGCAGCCCCGCTTTATAATTTTTTTCCCGATTGATCTCTTAACCCTTTCTCCACCCCAAGTATCGTTTCCATTTAACTCTAGTTTCAATCTCAGCCGTTGATCGGTTCTCATCTGACAGTTCAGAATAATCATGACAGGCCTAACTTCTGTGGGTCTTGCCTTCCTATAGATTTGATCTCCACCATTCATATTCTGATCCAATGGCTCAGATTAAAACCACCCCACCTGCCACCGCCCGTGCATCTTATTGATATCACGCTATTCCCTCAACCATCCAATCTAAGACCTCAAATCCAACGACTAGCGCGCATTTTCGCGTAGATTTATGCCCAAAGGATAATTCTCAGAAGTCTACTTCATATGGGTGGTTTTGAAAGGCCAAGTGTTGGCCAGGAACGCATATCGCGTTCAAAAAGGTGAAACCATCTTTCTCCCATTTTGCTGCGCGATACCACCGGTTTCTCAAGCCAAAACCACCCTTCCCATTTACACTGTGTGTTATCGCATTCTCTCCCCGCCATTGATCTCTGCAGATCAACGACTCAGATTCAATCTGGACTTTGAACTATCACCCTCTGCCTCCTTCCAAGGGACTTCTAAAAGCGAGCTCCACTATTGATCTCAGGGGCCAATATGATCCAACAGCCCACGATCATCTGGGAAACCCTAATTTCCCTTTCAATGCATTTTTCTCCGCCAAAGGATTTTAACCCCATTTCCTTGTATTTTCCACCATTTTCATTATAATGTGGCCCTTTACATTATGTTTTCCCCGATAAATCTCGACCGTCGATCTTTGCAGATCGATGACCCTAACTTGATCTTTTGCACCGTTTCATCGACCGCCTCCTATCTGACCCCCGCAAGGAAATCTCCACTGTTGGATGCTTTCATCCAACGACTTTGACCTAACCACAAACATCTAAAGCAGTTTGACCAAAATAACGCAGGATTTCTTAATTGTTTCTTGGTTTTATGCAGGTTTTTAAAGTTTACAAATATTTTAAAAGAAAAATGAAAGTTGAGGATGACGATCCTCCTGGTCTTCATTTATTTAAGAGTATCCATCTGCAGGGTTCCTATCAAAGTTTATCAGTGCATCATGAGCATTGGTACCATTATGGAGCCTATACGCACCTGCACATCAACAAGACACAGTAAAAATTAAATCAAATCAAAGAGTATCAGTGTTGAAGATCAAATCAAGCTAGAGATGAAGAATTGAAGTTGATTTACATAGTTTGGGTGGATTATAGCTAAGATCGACAATCAAAGGCCTAATCCACTAAATTAAACACAGTTAAAAAATATAAGATAGAGATTAGGCCTAATTAAGCCTAATACACATGGAACTAAATCAGATTAACAATGTTTAAGGAAAAATCAAAATATCTGTCAGTCCGAGAGAGCCTCCACTGCCACATCAGAGGCTAATTGATTCCTCTCAGCTACCAAAAAGCCACCTGTAGCCTCAAAGCATTCAACAGAGGGCCGAGTAATGATCAGAATAGAAGATATTTGCCCAATGTAGCTGAATAGTTATTACAAATCAAAGAAACTAATATAAACTATCAGCAGAGTTATTACAAAGATAACACAGAACCTTAAAAGTCAACAAAAGCTCCCCACCGAGGTTAATTCTTAATGTAAAACAATTAATACAGAGAAAATATTTGTAAACTTCTCCATCGAGCCCCTCAAAGGCTGAGAAGCATTAATCTGTATTAATTGAACCTTGAAGATCTTTTATCCCATCCCACCTCCTCATTTCTTCTATAAATACTTCCGTAGAAGATGAAACAATGTTGGTTGCAGAACTTTGAAATATACTTGTGCTCGAAATTTCTATGTGTAAATAGTGTTCAAAGTCCCTTGAAGCTCTGTTTGTGTTCTAATAAGTTAGGCTAAGAAGTGAAGATGATTTCTGAACTGAAACATCTGACTTGAAGAATGTAACTGGTTTGACATCAATAAACAAGCTGTTTCTTGGGATCCTGGTCTATATCACTGGTGAAGTGCTTCTTTCTGTGTAATTGTTTTCCTTTCATGTATGCCATTTTGTCCTTTTATTCTCTGATAAAGAACAGAAATCATAGAGTTAGGATTTAATATTTATAGTACCCTTCTCTAACTGATAAGCTTTATCTCAATGTTTTCCTCTAAATTGTGTATTTAATAATGATTCAATACAATTTAAACAGTTAGGAATGTTGGCGTTCCCTTGTCCTCCTATTTACTTTAAACATTGTTCTTGAATGTTATTTTCATTATTTTCTCAGTAAAGATAGGCTAGAAAAGTGATGGTGTGCCCTGTTTTCTAGTTTCTTTCTCCAAAGGTAATTCTGAAAGTTTCCCTTAGTGTATGCTGAAAGCAGGCTAGATTTAAAAGTATCTTATCTGATCTTAAGTTTCACTTTGTTTCTCTTATGTGTTTTCATCCCTTCTAAAGGTAATTATGTGGATTACTAGATTGTTTTTCTATTGAGTTTACTTTAATACAAAATTTCCCAAAGAGGTTTATGGTGAGCCCTGCCCTTTGGCCAATTTTAAACAGTTATTGAAAAGGATTTTCTTGTTTGGACAGACTGTTAAATCCTCATTGAAATTAGTGTCTGTTTCCACCCCTTCAACACTTTTATTGTTTCCATTCCATCATTTTATCTCAAAATATCTTGTGATATAGATTACTTTTCCCTTGGACCACTCTTGAAATAGTTGCGCAATTAAACCCTTTTATGACTCCATATCCCAATGGACTAAAAACCAACATTATATCTATCTTATCAGCCAAATCTTGTTCTGATTGCTTGCAGATTCACACCTTTGAAACTCTTTCCTTTATGAATTTCCACTCAACTAAATTCATGCTCAACCATCCAAAACAAACAAAAACCTTTATTCCTAATAACTAGCCTAATATCATACCCAAAAGCTTTAAAGATAAATCAATCTTTGCACTTATTGGAGAGATCCCTCTCCGGATTCAGGAGGGCTAGATCCTAGAATCCCAAAGAGGTTCAAGTGTTCTCTCTACAGTTCTGGTCTCACCAATTTGCTGGAATTACGGGGAGCTAACAAACTCATGTCATGACTTATCATTTATGGTGTTCATCAAATTCCTTGAATGATGATTCTGTTCGACTACATCTTTTCTAGCGTATGCTTACAAGTTTGGCTGCTAAATGGTACATTGAGTTACCTAGAGCTTCTTTTGACAATTTCACTGCCTTAGTTACTGTATTTTTGACCCATTTCCAGTTACCAATCAGATACGAAACTTGAACGAAACTCTTGACCAATTTCAAATAGACTAATGCTACTCACATTTCCGATCATATTCATGAGTGGCGTCGCCGTCGATGAATGGTTAGACATTTGTTCCCGATCAACTCCTTGTTGAATGGTTCATTAAGTCTTTATTACCATCTATAGCTGAGGATGTGGAAAAAGGTGGTGTCGTCACAAAAGAGCAAGTCATCGCTCGTGTGCAGTATTTAGAATCAATTTACACTCAGTTTGGCACGCTCTATGAAAAAATTCCTAATGCGCCGCGATCTAATTTCAATGTTCCTCCTCAAATAAAGGACTCTAATGCTGGAGACAGCTTGATAGGCACTGCAAACACACACCACGCTACTGCATCTAATCCTACTCCTACTTCTGAAATTAACATTAGGGGAATTTTGAGGTCTAAAATGGGCCTCCTAAGGAAATTATAAAATAATATTTGAAAAAATCAAATAAGATTTGAGGACATCATCAAATTTTAGAGGGAAAAATGAAAAAACTACTTTTTCAACTCATATTTTCAACTTATCTCGCAAAGTTTTTACTCAAATTTCGAGCGGGAGTACTCATTGGATGCGAAATTTAATTCCCCATCCAAGGAGTACCCATGTTGCATACTTTCGATGGGTCCTACTACACGAAAAATGAGAAATACATAAAAAAACGTGATTACAATCGTTTTTTATGTATTTCTCATTTCGTGTGAAATAGGATATCAAAGTATGCAACATGGGTACTCCTTGGATGTGAAATTAAATTTTTTCATTGCTGATACTCCACTGCATTTGAGTATGATTTTTGGGAGATCGTTGAAGATACAAGTTGAAAAAGTAGTTTTATTATTTTATTATTTTTTAATATTTTTACCCTTTTATTTAAAAAATGGTAAATCATCCCCCATGGTTGACATCATCATCTTGAATCCTATTGGTTGTTATAAAGTTTATTTTTGTTGTACATTTTTCTTAGGAGGCCCATTTTAGACCTCAAAATTCCCTTAATGTGCCGTGTCATTTGAGCAACCAGGAAGTAAGAAAAAGGGGAAATCAAAGAAAAAGCAAACTTCTAACCCGCAAGAACGATCATCTGATCAACCGTCAGGACCATAGAAACCTTGTTATCCATAAATTACTTGTAACGAGGAACACTTTGTTAACGATTGTCCTCACTGTGCTGAAGTCTCAAAAATCATCAAGACTTCTCATGCATCAGCTATGTTGACAAACCCATTTCCAAATCCAGACACTAATTTTGTTGCTACAGATCCAGCTCCTAGTTCCCAAGTGTAATGTTATCCACCACAAAACCTTCACAAGATATTTTGGTGTTGACGGGGAATAAAGAATATGGTAGTCCGGCCACTGATCAACCCACTACCTTGATAACAAATCCATCTACTGAATCAGTACCACCTACTGTTATTCCTAAATTGACAATTAAGCCACCAAAGGGAGTAATTCGAAAATCAACATATAATCCTTGAGAAAGAGCTGCACAAAATTATAATATAGTTGAAGATTTGGCTCAATCCCCTTCAGCTATGTCTACTCTTGAGGTATTACAAAATTTTCCCTCCCAGAAGTAGGCTTTGTTGTCAGTCATTGGTGGAATTGATCCGACTAATTCTAATTTTGTCGTCTTTAATCATACGGGCTATGTACCACAATTACCAGCAGAATTGGCATTCTCCATACAATTAAATGTTCTCAATCACCTTTTTCATTGCACTATTATTGATGAGGGAGCGTCTACATGAATTATGTCTCTAAACTGTTGGAAGTCACTTGGATCACTGTGATTATCACAATCATCAACGACGTTGAAGTCTTTTGATGGAAGAACATATAAACCTTGTGGTATTATTAATAACCTGCATGTTGAATTAGGGTGAAAAATAGTAAATATTGATGTTCAGGTTGTTGACGGACCCCTTGACTATAATATTTTACTTGGAATACCATGGGTATATGCAATGACTGCCATTTTTTCTACATACTTTAGAATGATTGCCTTTCCACATAAAGGTGCAATCACAGTAATTAATCAATTATCCTTATTTTCCTCCGCCTCGAAGGTAAATGGAAGTGTTCCATTTTTTCACTTACCCCAATTAGAAATCCAGAACATTGGTGTAGGACTCTTAAAGGATTCTACTCTTATGGGAACCTTTTCATTACCGCCACCCGTGACATCGGCAGAAATTGAAAGTATAGAGACCTGCTAGATTATCTCTTCCACTCTATTTGGCTTAAGGGAGAGTACAGGTGATTATGAATTTTCTACATTGGATGATGTTTTACTGCCCAGCCCTACTGAGCTGGCATAGCAATCAATCTATTTGGCTTGGGCGACAAATCCGAAATCAGCGTCGCCGAGTGTTTGGGTTGATCGTTCCTTAGATTTTAGTACTCCATTTGATCCATTTTCCTCAACATTTTTGACAGATGAAAATATTTTGGAAGCTATGATGTCAGAAGGAGAACCATGGGAAGATTATCATCATCATTCCCATCTTCCAGATTATGAAGAAAACAATTTCAGTGAACTATATCACCCATCCATCAAAACTTTCTTTTCGAATTCTTTTCCAATTAATGCAATCGATTCTAAGCGAAACCTATCAAATATCGAAGAAACGATTTCTATCGATATTTCGACCAAACTTGGCGCTGTAGAAAATATTCATGTCAGTGTATCTTGTTCTCCATCACAACTTGATTCATATCGCTCTCTTTATCACGAATTTCGTGACGTATTGGCTTGGTCTTACGAGGAAATGCCAGGCATAGATACTAGTATAGTTGAACACACTATTAATATGTATCCTGATGTCAAACCGGTGCATCAACGGCTTCGTTCCGTTCATTCGAAGAAAGTCGTTGCTATCAATGCAGAAGTTGAAAAACTTTTGCATACTAGTTTCGTTTACCCTGTTCTGTTCACTGAGTGGGTTTCCAATATCGTTCCTGTTATGAAAAAATAAGGAACCATTAGAGTGTGCATTGATCATCGGGATGTTAATCATGCTTGTCCAAAAGACAACTATCCTACTCCCTTTATCGGCCAGATTATTGACGATTGTGTTGGATGAAAAATATTTTCTTTCATGGATGGATTTTCCGGCTACAATCAAATCAAAATTTTCCCAGATGACCAACATAAGACAACATTCATCTGTCCCTAGGGCACATTCGCATATCAGAAACTTATGTTTGGTTTAAAGAACGCTAGGGAAAATTTTCAGAGAGAAATTGATTGTGCTTTCAACGACATCAAGTACATTTTTCAACCATATCTAGATGATTTACCAATGCATTCACGAAAACGGACTGATCACCCGATGAATTTGAGAGCCATTTTCTTACATTGCCGATACTACAAGATATGCCTCAATCCACATAAATGTGTGTTTTGTGTTGATTCTGGTTGATTGCTTAGATTCATAGTCTCAAAAGAAGGAATTCGAATAGAACCACTGACGGTTCAGGCCATTCTTGATTTGCCTACACCATCAAACTTACTTCAAATACAGAAACTTCAAGGAAAGGCTAACTTCCTGAGAAGGTTCATTCCAAACTACGCCGAAATGGCTAAAGGATTTACTCGATTATTGAAAAAGGGGGTTCCCTTCCATTGGGACCAAGTTGCGCAAGCTTCTTTTGATGCTATCAAGGACCATCTTGTCCAAGCGTCATTAATGTATCCTCCTAATTATCAAAATGATTATTTCCTATATATTGCTGTGGTTGAAACGACCATCGGTATGGTTTTGGTCCAATTCACAGATGGAATTGAACATCTGATCTATTATTTGAGTTTTAATCTCAATGATACGGAAGTTAAGTACTCGTATGTGGAAAAGCTTGCCTTGGCAGTGTTGGGGTCCTATGTTTTGATAGATTGGCTTACCAAAAGACAAGGGAACATACAAACCAAACTTTAGAGCTCTGGGATCTAGCCCTCCTAGTCTCAGAGAGGGATCTCTCAATATGTTTATAAAGATGTGTCTTGAAAGGTTTAGAAATTGATTTTAGGCTAGTTATGAGGTTCAAGGTTGTTTGTTTTTTGTTTGGTTGGACAAGTATGTTTCATGTGGTATAGATAGAGCATGGGAATCTACAAGCCATTGGGCAATGGATTCATGTGAAGTTCAAATAGTTCTGACTGAGAAGGAACGGAAACCAAAGGGAAAATCTAACTTGGTCCAGGGTCTGTTGAATAATATGGGTGGAATGGGATGGACACTAAGGACTAAGAGTGAAAACAAGCTAAACCCTTTCACAATGGCTTAAATGATTCGGGGAACACCCTATTTCCTCCAGTAAGCTCATTGCTTTGGATTTAATCAACTTAAACACTCAAAGAAAAGAGAAATGCAGACTAAACCTTCAAAATGAGTTATAGGATTTGGGGAACGCCCTATTTCCTCCTACAAGTCCACCTTTGAGAGCTTAACCAACAAAGACATAGAATTGCACTCAAAGAAGAGGGAACGCCTTAGACATCTAGGACTGCAATTATAGGGACCTTTGACACAATAATTACAAAAATGAATAGAGGGTATGATTGTAACAAGTTCCTCTGTCAAACTACAAGTATTAATAATCAGCAGAAGACTTCAGATATAATATTCAGTGGTAAAGAAAGAGGGAACGCTTAAATAGTCTTTAACACAATTGAATTTACCATTTCTAAAGTAAAACAAACTGAACATGAAGAGAGCTATTAGACTACCCTGTCACATTCAGTAGCAGAAAACATATAAACAGTGAAGGATAAACAGGTTAGAGGTGCTTCTAAGATACATTTCTCTACCTAAAATTTTTATCCTACTGTAAGAAAAGCATGATGGAAGAAAGTGAAAACACGAGAAATAACATTAACAATAAGAAGCACATCAGCAAAAGCAAGCTCATGGATTCGATGGTCTAGCCTCCTTCATCAACAGAAAAACACAGATCTTCACACACCTTCAGAACACCAAAGCTTCTTCAAAGTAGCAATATGTATTACTTTAGAAATCACAAAATGTCAACCATTACAATGTATTTTCAATGAGTTTTTATAGGTGAATGAGGAACTGGAGTAGTATATATGGACTTAAATGGTCCATTAAGATAGAAGGGATGGAAGTATCGATTGCCCATTTTGCTTAATAGCTCTGCATTGACTGTGTGTACTCTTTTAGGCTGTTTTGGAAGTCCTTTATTAGGTTGATAATAACCTCAAGTATGTTCTTTGAAGTACTTGCTAAACGTAGGTACTATGTTCTGTCTTTTGAAGTGAGAAAGGTGACTGAATGTCTCTCAGGTCTTCCACGCTTCCATAACTGCTGTCTTGACAGCTTAGAAACTTCTGTCAATGTGCTGACTGTTAAGGGCTTGAGGAGGCATGGAGAATGTTGTAAGAAAGTGTCCTTCTTAGGGAAAGGACATTCTGCTGATATGAGAGCACTGATATGACTTGTTTATGTTCTCTAGGCTTCATCAAGCCTTCTCAATCATTCTTATGGTCTTCAATCTGAGTCTTTGTCCTTTAAACACTAGATTATGACATTAATATTTAATAACTGGCTTTAAATCCCTTAAATCATTCACCGATACTCTCTGTCGCTGCTGTTGACTGTCTCTGTCTGTGGATTTGCAGGTTTAATGGTGCTGGGAAGGTTTTACAGAGTTTAAATTCGTTCTTTAATGAAAATCATGTCATAACACCTTCCCAGGCTCTTCTCCATAATTTTAGTCCCTGAAAATGGTCTTCCCTGCATTCTGTGCCACTGTAACAGTGACTGTGAACAAAGGTGGTGTTCACTGCCTGTGCCCTGCAAAACACACAAGTCTGTTAAGAAATCCATGCATGGGGAAAGGTGGCTGTGGTGGTATGCTTTGACGATGGTAGCGCAACAGGAGCGAATGCTATGAATGTAATGGAAAGCAGTGGGAAGCATGCAGTGAAACAGCGGGAAAATGCATGTGGAAGCTGGGAGAAATGAAAAAAATTTAATGCAAAACATTAAAATCTTAATGCTGGGTGGAATGATATAATGTTTTAATGTAAAACCCAAGGTTTGGGCCTCTAAACATAATACACAGAACTGCGCGGAAAATGCAAGGAAAAACATACGGAATGAGTTATAATGGTGGACCAAGCCGCGGGCAGAGGGCGATTAGATATGGACCATTAGATTGAATGGAGTGGATAGTTACAATCAAATCGGAAGAGGGGTGATGGAAGGGTCAATCTCCGATGAGCAATGGAGCGATTGGCCTATGGCTATTGGATCTTATGTGAGATCGACGACGGAGATCGCGTCGGAGGAATGTAGATCGGGAGGAACAGAAGGTGGCTCTATCTGAAAAATGCGATTGCGATAGGAGAAGGAAAGCGAGGGCCGTCGGATCTGTTGTACCTCAAGAAACAATTCCTTGCTGTGTAAAGGAATGTGTGCTCAAGACATTATTAGATTATGTCACAAATAGATGCATAGCTGTCTCTATTTTAAAAACCTTCAAACATTAATTATATAGTCTTCAAATATCAAACCATGCAATGTTCTGCAATGCCATATTCTTCTTATGCTGAAGTGAATGAATGGAAGAAACAAGAAAGAAAAGGATTTCAATTTGAAATGTTGTTTGAAACATAACCTATCATTATAAAATCCTGAAGAAATAAGTAATGATAAAGTTAAAATAGAGGAGCACCCATTAAGGTTTGTTTAACTCTTAAATACACATGTATAAAGATACCTGTAACTCAAATTACTCTATTTTATTCATAGACATGAAAACATAATGGAAACTGGGAAACTATTCAGCATAGACAAAATGATAGAAACTTGCAAAACTCTTTCATTGATGCAGTATTCTCCAGTACAAAATTTAGCTTCAAGGTTCAAAAACTCGGAACCTTCATCTTTCTTGAAATTGTCTTTAAATACAGTATCACAAGACAGTTTCCAGTAATGAAACTGATTCTAACTGCTCTAACTAACTCTCACTGCTTAAACTACTGACTGTTATGGAGGCACATGCCTCGCAAAAGTCCTATTACATTTACATAATTTTGAGAAATAACATAATGAGAATTTGAAAACTTCTAATCTATGAGAACAGCTGGTCCTGAAGCGGTTGCTGAATCAACGACTACTTTTGATTGAGCCGCTAGGACCTCTTTTGTTGAGTCCATTGAAAATGTCTTGCACTTCTTCCATAGCTCATTTCGAGTTTTCGAGGAATTTTTGAAACTTTGATATTCTATCCTGAATGCCACAACTTGACTGTATGTAGGTTTTCCTGTAAAGAGAGTCTTCACCATCCATAGCAAATTGAAATGCCTATGCAAAAAGTTAAACACAGTTTCTCCTTTCAAGATCTGTTTCTTTTCATGCCTATTATCTGCCTTACTTTTTGCAAATGTTAACTGTTCTTCATAAAATTTCCATGACATGATATTTCCTTTCTCAGTCCAGCATGAAGGTAAACCTGTTCTGGTCAATTTTTCAAATGATATATCAAACTTCTTTACTGTCTCCTTGATTCCCAGTAACCTTTTCTCTGCTACCTTCCGAAGATCATTCTTAATTATCATCTTATTAATTTCCTCAGCATAAAAATACTTGTTTTGTATTCCAATATATTCTAATTCTTCGTCTGCTTTGGAATTGATAAAATTTATAAACTTCTTAGCCCAATTTTCTCTTTTAATGGCCGCCTACTTTTCAGATAATATCTCCTCTTCATGTTCTGAGATGAGGCTTTTCTCTTGAGCAACTATATTCAGGGAATTCCAATTTGACTTCATTTCTGAAATAATCTCACCCCAAATGATAACTTTAGCTTTTATAAGTGAGATATTACCCTTTAACTTCTCCTTGAGATCTTTAATTTCATCTTCAGCCTATTGTAATTTCCGCTTGTTCTCATTCGCTTTATCTTCCCATGCTCGCATGATCTTGGTAGCCATTTCCAACTCTGATTGAGACTGTTTACGATCTCATTTTGCCATCTTCAGTTCTGTGTTGAGCTGAAAAATATGTGCTTGAGCGTCTTCATCACCTGTAGGAAAGACAAATGTACAAGTATGATTTTCAATATGGTTTTGTAATGAAATAGCAGTCTGCTTTACTTTAGTTAATTCTTCATCTTTCTGCAACAATTGCTGACGCAATTCTTCTTTTTCTTTTTCCACCTCTGTTACTTCCGCAGCCATTGAATTCTCTGCAGATGGTAACTTTAGTTTTTTCTTCAACGAGGATATCTCTAATTCTGCACTTTTCATTAGCTTTTGAATCGCAGCTTTATCATTAGGATCTACACCAATTTTCATAATGATCTTCTTTAATTCTTCATTTTGATTTGACAAGGCCCTTGAATTAGCCTTCTCCATCTTGAACTGTTTAATAACTTTTGCAAGCATGTTCTCATCCTTAAATGTTGTGGCATTAGTCTTGGTTAAATCATTTACAATTAACTACCCAATCTTCATATGAAAATTTATTTTATCCCACAGTGGGATCTTTTTAACATCCATAGTTATGTTTACCTCATTAAAACTGCTCGAAGATCCAAGGGACATCATAGTTGGATGTGTCAGAGCCATGCTAAATTGATCCTTTTCAAGGTCCATTACAGTCAATAACTTGGTCTGATCAGCAGCTATGTGATGCTCTGCCTGAGCTTCTACATTAGCTTTTATCCTCTGATTTCTTTCTTCAATCTGTGTAAATATTTGTTTGACTGAGGGCATCTTCTCTGAGTAAAGTTCATGTCCTCTAGGAGAAGAGGGGACATTTTTTTCTTCATTGATATGAAAGGTAAAACTAGGCGAGTTGGAAGAATGATCTTTAGCCAATTTGGTTCTCTTTTCTTCCCTGGGCTCTTCATCATCTACTTCAACAACATCTTCCCTACCTCTTTTGTTTTCCCTTTCAGTAATAACAGGTGTTTGAATTCTCGTTTTTGATGTATTTATTTCACCTGGGTTTGCCAGCTTCTCCTGATCAGGTCTACTTACATGAGAAAATGCAGAATATCCATTCTCAATTCTTATCTGGGAAATTACTCCATGCGGATCATAAGACCATTTTTCTCCAAGTAACAAATGTGTCTCTTCCAACATTTTAGAAACTTCATCAAAAGCTTGTCTCATATTGACCACGAAAGGTCCCACACTCATAGGCAATTTATACATAAAACCTTTCTTCATGGGAAGAAAGTGTACCTGATCCACATTAAGGCTCTGCCTTATGGATTCCAATGCAAAAATCCGCATGGGTACAAAAGTTGGGAGCCTATAGGGCTCGATGCTAGCTCCATACAGCCTTATCTCTGAATACTTTTCAAACAAAAACTAATCTCCGAATCTGCCACTGGGTCCTAGCTGTAGGAAATCCCAGGATTTTGGTAAAAAACACGGAGGAGGAACTCCATTCAAAATTCTATAAGCAATAGACATATAATGACTAGCAAACTCAAATAGCCCTGCTTCATTTCCTTCTTTTCTAGTCATGTCAGTCTAGAATAAAATTGATTGCTTTTGTTTATTGACATCAACTATATTCAATCCCAAGCTCATAAATTCTTCGACATTCTGATATAAAAATAAGTAAACAATCAATGACGGGAATCTAAGGAAACCTGTAAGAGGAAAAGCCATCAACTGAGAATTTACAATCCCCTACCAAAAGGATGGAATGTCGAGAACAACCCCTGGTTTCATCATCAGCGCAAACATTCCCAGGACTGATTTGTGAACTGTATGGACATTGTCTTTGCCCAAAATCTCTGCAATGAAACTCAGAATTGGTCTATACTCAACATCGAACACTTCCAAACTAAATTCTTCTCGTTCAAGATGAGCTGTCTCTGAATTTTTTCTCAAGTATGACATACATTGACTAAATTATTCATTTGAAAGGTGCTCAAAATGACGGGCCAATGAATCTTCAGAGAATTGCAGTGGTGACTCATTTTCGGGAAAGCACAATGCTTGGCGAATTAATTGCGTCGATACCTGCAGAACGTTTTCTCCCTGTGAGTTCATTATGAAACACTTACCAGGGTACATTGAAGAGACCAGCCATGAGATAAACTCGGGAAAGAAGTGGGCTTTTGGGATACAGGCGGATAAGACACCGAAATTCTTCATGGCGGAAAATACTGGGGATTTTTCAGCGTTTAGGGTCACTTGATGATACAATAAGGAATGGTTGACAAAAGACATGGTATCCTAGACTTCTTTTTCACTGTCCATAAGGGAATTGAGATTTGACGAACCAGACAGAGAAGCTCACTTTTCCATGGCGTAACGGACAACAGGAGGTGAACGAAAAGGTTGCGGTGAAATAGCTCGAGAGGGGAAAATGACAGCAAATGATTTTGAAAACGGGTTAAAACCTTTTAATAGCGGCTTAAATCCACATTAAATGCCAAAAATGACGTGTAAAGTTGCTGACGTGGGGGTACAGCTGTCTTCCACCTCGTTTTATGACGTCACCGCGGGGGCTGCTGGAGTACGGCGGCAAATGTTTGGTTGCCCCCCCCCGCAATGCATCCACGCCGTCGATCAAATTTTACCTGTGGTCAAACGGGTCAACTGCGGGGGCAGCCGATCCATTAACTCACAACATCTTCACACCTCCGCAATTCATCTGCGCTCCTAATATTCAAGGCTTGTTGCTTCCGCCTTAAAACTTGCTCGATTTTTAAACATCAAACGACAACACGAATCCAATAAAGTTTAATAATAAACTTAATTGGTAATGAAATTCGAAAACATTTCTTTTTTATGCTATATTATACATTATACCATAGCATATATTTGTTTTTTCAAAATTCAGATTTTTTTCTATTTTTTAATTTTCAAAATTAAATAGAAAAGGATATGCAGATGATCCACAACATCTGGCTCCACTTGGGGATAGTGTTTTTGCCACGAAACACTAAGAACCTGCAGATTAGTGCCTTCACTTCGAGCATGGATTCAAGAATTGCTTGATGAAATATGTACAATGATCACACCAGATATATACAATGATAGTGAAACATCTCTTTAGTGCCGGAAATAATGCTTTAGATATTGCCCATTCACAGGCATATCTAATATTTCTCCTTCAAGATTTTCCAACATGAAAGTATTATTCAACCTGACTTCATTGATTTTGAACGGACCATACCACAAGGGATCAAATTTGCTGTGTTTCACTTTGTCTTCCCTTCGGGTATCCCACCTCAATACCAGGTCTCCCTTCTAAAACATGATTTCTTTTGCTTTCCTGTCAAATATTGTCTTCATTTTCTACTGATAAGCAAGAAAATTCTCCCGAACTTTATTTCTGTTTTCATTTAACTCCATTACACTGTTCATTCTTCTAATCATTGCATTAGGTTCCTCTTGAGCATCTTGAAGAAAAGAAATCACGGGCTTCACCAACTGGGTGGGAAACAATGCCTGAGTCCCATATACTAGCTCATAAGGTGACTTACCAGTGGATCTTCTAGTGGTCATCCTCGTTGCCCACAGTGCAAAAAATAGCTTTGAATCCCAGTTCTTTTGGTTTTCATTTATTGTCTTCTTCAAAATTCTTACCAATGTTTTGTTAGAAGATTCTGCCAATCCATTCCCTTGTGGATGATAAGCTGTAGAATGAGACAACATCACATTGTAAGTCTGACAGAAATTAATAAACCTGAGTGAGCTAAAAACTTGGGCATTATCTGTCACAATCTTTATTGGACATCCAAACCTGCTAAAGATATTTTCTTCTAGAAATTTCATAACAACCAAATCATTCGCCTTCCTGGTAGGGATTGCCTCCACCCACTTTGTAAAATAATCTGTAGCAGTAAGGATCCACTTAAATTGCCCACTAGATTGTGGATTGATTTCTCCAATGAAATCCAATCCCCATTGTCTGAAAGGTTCTTCAATAAAAAAAGGAAGAAGAGGTAAAGGGGCTAACCTTTTCTTTTTTGCAAATACCTGGCATTTTTGACAACTTCTGACTATTTTATGCACATCAGCAAATATAGAGGGCCAATAAAAGCCTGATTTGAGAATTTTATGAGCAGTTAGCTTCCAACTGTAGTGACCTCCACACAAGCATTAATGATATTCTTTGATTACTTCCGGAACTTCATCCTCTGTCAAACATAAGAATAACACACCAGCAGGATCCTTCCAATATAAATTTTCTTCAATTATGACATAAGGTTGAGCTTTAAGTTTTAAAGCTCTGTATTTAGTTCTATCTATTGAAGGAGGGCAAGATAGAAAGCATAAATAATGAACGATATATTTTTACCAATCTGAGCACATGAATTTATATTTGATTGCTGACTTTGACTGAACACCCCCTGTTTCTTCATTTACTTCTTATACAGGTGCTAATAAATTAATTCCCAATGCTCGGAAATTTGATTTTGTTAACAATTTAGCCAATCCCAACCCTTTGATCAATTTTGTTGGTTTAATATCCAGGTCATATTCTTGGATTTTTGCGATCCACTTGCCTCTTTTCCCTTCTACATCACTCTGTAATAAAACATCCTTTACAGCAGAATTTGGAACGTATGCCAAGATTTGAGAATGAAGGATATAGGTTCTGAATGCTTTCAATGCTTTCACCAGAGCATATACTTGTTTTTCCAATATATTGTATTTTAATTCTACATCTCGGAGCACCTTACTGAAATATGCTACAGGCTGTTCACATTTTTCTTCATTTCTCTGTAATAACACAGCTGAAATTGTTGAGGGAGATGCAAATGAGAAAATTTGAAATGGCTTCAAATAATGTGGACTGATTAGAACAGGTGCTTCCTTTAAAGCTTCTTTAATCCTTTGGAACGATTCTCTCGCTTCTTTGTCCCACTTCACTTCAGCATCCTTTTTCAGCATGTCTATTATCTTCTTGACGATCTCTGCGTAATTGGGAACAAATCTCCTTAGAAAATTAATTTTTCCAAGAAATCTCTGAATATCTTTCTTACTTCGGGGCAGTGGAATTGATTATATTGCTTAGACCCTTGCTGGATAAATCTTCACGCCTTGTTTTGAAACAATATGACCCAGTATTTTACCCTCCTCTAGAGCAAACAGAGATTTTTTAGGATTCAATGATAAACCATATTTCCTACACTTCAAGAAGGCTTTCTGCAAATGCTGTAGATGTTCTTCATCAGAGTCTGAAAAAATTGTGACATAATCCAGATAAACAACCACAAAGTTATCTCCTACAAACGCAATATCCATTGCTCTTTGGAATGTGGTCCCTGCATTCAATAAGCCAAAAGGAATCCTGGCATACATGAACGTTCCCCAGGGTGTAGTGAAAGCAGTCTTCTTTTGATCTTCCTTTTCCACAGCAACCTGGTTATATCCTGAAAAACCATCTACCATTGATAACCTGTATGCTCCAGTCACTTTTTACAAGACAAAATCCATCTTTGGCAAAGGATAATTATCCTTCAATGAGGCCCTATTTAAGTTCCTGAAATCCACACACAACCTTATCTCTCCATTTTTCTTTCTGACTGGTACAAGATTGGAAACCCAATCTGAATATCTGAGAGGAACAATTATTTTGGCTTGCAGCAATTTCTTTACCTCCTTTTCAATCGGGGTCAACAATAATGGATTGATTTGTCTGAGCTTCTGTTTATGCAGTTTGACTCCATCTTTTAGTGGGATTTTATGTTGTATAATAATCTTATCATACGTCTTCAAGTCATCATAAGACCAAGCAAATACATCTTTGAATTGTTTGAAAAAATCTATGTACCTTTCCTTATAGTACTTCGGGACTCCTCTGAAAAATTTGATCATTTTAGGCTCCTGTTGAGTTCCTAAATTACAATCTTCCACATTCTTGTCTTGGTTTGCTTTCTTCTGATTCACTGCAACGTCATTTGCATCAAACAGTCTTTCGAGAGGCACCAAGCCTCTTGGAAAAACATTGTCTTTCAATTGAATAATCTCCTGACCACCAATCTTCTTTTTTAGAGTCTTACCAGCCAACTCATCCTCTTCAGTCTCCAAATCAATCTGATGATCTTCAAAGTCTTCAATCATCAACAAAAACTGCTTAATCTGTTCATCATCCTCAAAGACCTGCCAATGTTTGACATTGTCGGGGATTGAAGGTATATATCTCATCTCAATTTCATATCTTAATCTCGGATTGATTGGAGGCTTGAATGTACTGGCTGCAATTGCTAAAGAATCTTCCATTCTATTCTCTTCCCTTGGAACAAACTGCAGGTTGAAATCTTCAAAGTAATTTTCAATTAGATCCCAGACCTCATTCCGATATGCCCTTAACCTGGGATGTTTAGTTTGACTCAAATTCTTAATCTGTCTTATAATTAATTCAGAATCCCCAAACACGTTCATAGACTGAATTCCCATTTGCTTAGCTGTCTGCAGAATAATGATTAATGCCTCATATTCCGCTACATTATTAGTAGAATCAAACTCTAATTTGAAAGAAAAAGGCACAAGGTTACTTTTCGGGGAGACAAAAATGAAACCAGCTCCAGTGCCTTCTTTAGAAAACGCACCATCAAAATAACACTTCCATAGCTTGTTTGAATGCAGCTCCTTATGTATAGTGGCTGAAGGGAGCTGCCCTTGCGATTCTTCAAAAAACTCTGCATCTTCATGTAGCATGAAGCAAGAGAGGTCATCCTTCTCTTGGCCATAAATTGGTGAATTACCTGCATCTTTCTTGGTAGCAGTTTTTTGAAATCTAGTCTCTCTATACAACCTTCTTTCTTCCCCATTAAAAACGAGAATGATAGCATATGTAAAATCTAGCTTCAAAACTCCTCCAAGCTTTGCCCCCCATGATCTAGATAATAAGATACCAAATCTGGCTGGAATATCTGCCACTACAACATCCATCATAATGCTTTTGGCTGGGATTTGAGCCAATGTAACAACCATATCCTTAATAAGACCCACACACTTCACCCTTTTCGAATCAAAAGAATAAAGATCTCGGTATGGCTTAGTGATTTTCAAATTCAACTCTTTCATCACACATAATGGCATCAAATTATGAGATGCACCAGAATCAAGCATACAATTATGCAAAACAAAATCATGTAACAAAAGTGATATATAAAATGGAGGGACAGATGAATCTACCTCTTCAACATAATGCCCAAAAGTAACCACTGGTTTTTCTTCTTGTAGGTTTATTGTATCACCCACTTCATCAGATTGAGATAAATTGATAAATTCAGCAATCTCCTTCTTATAACCAGGTGTTTTCATTAACTCCAGAAGAGGTATTTGTATTTTAACCTTTTCCAACTCTTTTGACAAATTGAAAGTTTGATTTTGTTTTGTCAAATTTTCAGTTTCTTCTTGATCTTTCTTGGAACTTGGACTTTGATTAGAAATAGTAATCACTTTCTCCAAAATATTAGCATCTCTAACCTTTGTTTGAGAAGCTTCGACTTGCTTCTTTTCCTTCTCTTTTTCTTCATTCATGGGCTTTTT
The DNA here is from genome assembly GCA_034641835.2 of Pinus albicaulis. Lineage (NCBI taxonomy): Eukaryota > Viridiplantae > Streptophyta > Pinopsida > Pinales > Pinaceae > Pinus > Pinus albicaulis. Next base: position 1,984,282,175 of record CM076578.1, read on the forward strand.
CCCCTTATCTGATTTCTTAGTTTGGTCCTTCTGTAATGGAGTCGCCATTGGAGCAGGCACTGATTCTGGTTATTTTTCCTCATTCTTTTGAGTTCTTAACCTCTTCTTTGACCTCAAATCATACTTTTTATGTAACTCGGATTGCATGAAGTCTGTAAACTGTTTGCAGTAATCATCCATCTCTTCTTCATCAAATGAGAGATCATTTTCCTCATCTTCTTCCACCATTTCTTCCTCATTTTCTTCTTTTGTTTCATCATCTTCCATGTACACAGTATAAATTCGAGCATCATCCTCTCTCTCATCATCATCTGCTGAATGGGATGGAGCTGCCTCTATATACAAAGGTGCTTGCACCTGATCTTGATCTTTTCTCTCTCTTTGTAGAATCTGCAGGGGCTGTTTTTTAAACTAGGGATTAAAAACCCCTCTATTCTGTCTTGCAAGCTTGTTATTGTCTATTTCCAACTTCACCAACTTATTAGACAAATTTTTTATGACCTTGGTCATATCGTCAATTCTTTGGTCATGAGTTGTGGTTTCTTCTTTAGCCTTTCATTTATCTTGAGCTTTACCAGCAGCTGACATATTAGCCTCGATCTCCAGAGCATCAGTTTGAATCTGCTCTAAAGTAGGAGACCTTCTTTCTCTCAATGTGAAACTGAACTCTGGTTCAAATGCACCAGCGAAAATGACCCTCGCTCCAATAGGAGGGGGTTTCATTTCATCAGGCAAACTATTATACAATTTATTAAATCTCTTCACAAAATCATTCATGTTTTCATCATATTTCTTCTTTATTGCATTGAATTCTGTCAAAGAATAGCCATGGTCCCTTTTTTCACCCCATCTCTCAGTGAAACGTGTTTCTAGGGCATCCCAATCATTTATGGTACCATTAGGCAATCCTTTAAATCATTTCCTTGCCTCTCCACTTAGAGACTGAACAAAAAGTCTCATTACAACGTCCAAATGTTCAACATTTAAATTCTCAGCAAATGTGCAAAACAGGGGCAAGTGCTATTCTGCAGTTATTTCATCTTCACCAGTAAATCTAGGGAGTAACTTGAGATACTCCTGAGGCATATCATGCAGTGGTTGAGGTAGATTAATGGTGAATATATATTCATCAAGAAAGCAGGGGCTGTAGGGGCTGCCATGTTTACGCCCGGGTTAACTGCTCCTTGAGCGGGGGTGAAATGAATACCAGTTGTAGATGGGGGTGAATGAGGTGGAACAACTGATATAGGAACTAGTGTATGAACGATTGCAGAAGAGCTGGCAGCTGTATGGGGCTGAGTTTCTGTAAAAGGGAAAGACACAAACTCCAAAGATTGCTCTTCTAACGTAGGTTCTTGAAAATGAATGGGTGATGGTGGGGATTCTTTTTTCGAGAAAATAAGTTGCTTGGAAACTTTCTTGGACGAGAAAGTGCGTGAACTACTGCCTGGTTCAAGCAGTGTAACTTCTGGTGTGTCAACTATTTTTGGTTTCTGACCCTTATTTGAAACAAGCTTCTCAGGATCAGACAAAACGGGAACTTTTTGCTGAGAGGTATCCGACCTCGTGTGAGGTTTCTTGGGAGCCAGAGCTATTTTAGAACAAACACAGCTTATTATTTCCTCCTCTCTGAACAACCAGAGGAAATATCAAACAAAACCCAGGGAAAATCTTCGAATCTTCGATCCCCGGCAACGGCGCCAATTAATGTTGTACCTCAAGAAACAATTCCTTGCTGTGTAAAAGAATGTGTGCTCAAGACATTATTAGATTATGTCACAAACAGATGCATAGATGTCTCTGTTTTACAAACCTTCAAACATTAATTATATAGTCTTCAAATATCAAACCATGCAATGTTCTGCAATGCTATATTCTTCTTATGCTGAAGTGAATGAACAGAAGAAACAAGAAAGAAAAGGATTTCAATTTGATATGCTATTTGAAACAGAATCTATCATTATAAAATCCTGAAGAAATAAGTAATGATAAAGCTAAAATAGAGGAGCGCCCATTAAGGTTTGTTTAACTCTTAAATACACATGTATAAAGAGACCCGCAACTCAAATTACTCTATTTTATTCATAGACATGAAAACATAATGGAAACTGGGAAACTATTCAGCATAGACAAAATGATAGAAACTTGCAAAACTCTGTCATTGATGCAGTATTCTCCAGTACAAAATTTAGCTTCAAGGTTCAAAAACTCGGAACCTTCATCTTTCTTGAAATTGTCTTTAAATACAGTATCACAAGACAATTTCCAGTAATGAAACTGATTCTAACTGCTCTAACTAACTCTCACTGCTTAAACTACTGACTGTTATGGAGGCACATGCCTCGAAAAAGTCCTATTACATTTACATAATTTTGAGAAATAACATAATGAGAATTTGAAAACTTCTAATCTATGAGAACAGCTGGTCCTGAAGCGGTTGCTGAATCAACGACTACTTTTGATTGAGCCGATGGGACCTCTTTTGTTGAGTCCATTGAAAATGTCTTGCACTTCTTCCATAGCTCATTTCGAGTAGTCGAGGAATTTTTGAAACTTTGATATTTTATCCTGAATGCCACAACTTGACTGTATGTAGGTTTTCCTGTAAAGAGAGTCTTCACCATCCATAGCAAATTGAAATGCCTATGCAAAAAGTTAAACACAGTTTCTCCTTTCAAGATCTGTGTCTTTTCATGCCTATTATCTGCCTTACTTTTTGTAAATGTTAACTGTTCTTCATAAAATTTCCATGACATGATATTTCCTTTCTCAGTCCAGGATGAAGGTAAACCTGTTCTGGTCAATTTTTCAAATGATATATCAAACTTCTTTACTATCTCCTTGATTCCCAGTAACCTTTTCTCTGCTACCTTCTGAAGATCATTCTTAATTATCATCTTATTAATTTCCTTAGCATAAAAATACCTGTCTTGTATTCCAATATCTTCTAATTCTTCGTCTGATTTGGAATTGATAAAATTTATAAACTTCTTAGCCCAATTTGCTCTTGTAATGGCCGCCAGCTTTTCAGATAATATCTCCTCTTCATGTTCTGAGATGAGGCTTTTCTCTTGAGAAACTATATTCAGGGAATTCCAATTTGACTTCATCTCTGAAATAATCTCACCCCAAATGATATCTTTAGCTTTTATAAGTGAGATATTACCCTTTAACTTCTCCTTGAGATCTTTAATTTCATCTTCAGCCTTTTGTAATTTCCGCTTGTTCTCATTCGATTTATCTCCCCATGCTCGCATGATCTTGGTAGCCATTTCCAACTCTGATTGAGCATGCTTACGATCTCGTTCTGCCATCTTCAATTCTGTGCTGAGCTGAACAATCTGTGCTTGAGGGTCTTCATCACCTGTAGGAAAGACAAATGTACAAGTATTATTTTCAATATGGTTTTGTAATGAAATAACAGTCTGCTTTACTTTAGTTAATTCTTCATCTTTCTGCAAAAATTGCTGACGCAGTTCTTCTTTTTCTTTTTCCACCTCTGCTACTTCCGCAGCCATTGAATGCTCTGCAGTTGGTAAATTTATCTTTTTCCTCAATGAGGATATCTCTAATTCTGCACTTTTCATGAGTTTTTGAATCGCAACTTTATCATTAGGATCTACACCAATTTTCATAATGATCTTCTTTAATTCTTCATTTTGAGTTGACAAGGCCCTTGAATTAGCCTTCTCCATCTTGAACTGTTTAATAACTTTTGCAAGCATGTTCTCAGCCTTAACTGTTGTGGCATTAGTCTTGGTTAAATCATTTACAATTAACTGCCCAGCCTGCATGTGAAGATTCATTTTATCCCACAGTGGGATCTTTTTAACATCCATAGTTATGTTTACCTCATTAAAACTGCTTGAAGATCCAAGGGACATCCCAGTTGGATGTGTCAGAGCCATCCTAAATTGATCCTTTTCAAGGTCCATTACAGTCAATAACCTGGTCTGATCAATAGCTATGTGATGCTCTGCCTGAGCTTCTACATTAGCTTTTATCCTCTGATTTATTTCTTCAATCTGTGTAAATATTTGTTTGACTGAGGGCATCTTCTCTGAGTAAAGTTCATGTCCTCTAGGAGAAGAGGGGACATTTTGTTCTTCAATGATATGAAAGGTAAAACCAGGCGAGTTGAAAGAATGATCTTCAGCCAATTTGGTTCTCTTTTCTTCCTTGGGCTCTTCATCATCTACTTCAACAACATCTTCCCCACCTCTTTTGTTTGCCCTTTCAGTAATAATAGGTGTTTGAATGCTCATTTTTGATGTATTTATTTCGATTGGGTTTTCCAGCTTCTCTTGATCAGGTCTGCTTACATGAGAAAACACAAAATATCCATTCTCAATTCTTCTCTGGGAAATTACTCCATGCAGATCATAAGACCATTTTTCTCCAAGTAACAAATGTGTCTCTTCCAACATTTTAGAAACTTCATCAAAAGCTTGTCTCATATTGACCACGAAAGGTCCCACACTCATAGGCAATTTATACATAAAACCTTTCTTCATGGGAAGAAAGTGTACCTTATCCACATTAAGGCTCTGTCTTATGAATTCCAAGGCAAAAAGCCACATGGGTACAAAAGTTGGGAGCTTATAGGGCTCGATGATAGCTCCATACAACCTTATCTCTGAATACTCTTCAAACACAAACCAATCTCTGAATCTGCAACTGGGTCCTAGCTGTAGGAACTCCCGGGCTTTTGGTAAAAAGCACGGAGGAGGGACTCCATTCAAAATTCTATAAGAAATAGACATATAATGACTAGAAAACTCAAATAGCCCTGCTTCATTTCCTTCTTTTCTAGTCATTTCAGTCCAGAATAAAACTGATTGCTTTTGTTTATTGACATCAACTATATTCAATCCCAAGCTCATAAATTCTTCGACATTCTGATTTAAAAATAAGTAAACAATCAATGACGGGAATCTAAGGAAACCTGTAAGAGGAAAAGCCATCAACTGAGAATTTAAAATCTCTTGCCAAAAGGATGGAATGTCGAGAACAACCCCTGGTTTCATCATCAGCGCGAACATTCCCAGGACTGATTTGTCAACTATATGGACATTGTCTTTGCCCAAAATCTTTGCAATGCAACTCAGAATTGGTCTATACTCAGCATCGAACACTTCCAAACTAAATTCTTCTCATTCAAGATGAGCTTTCTTTGAATTTGATCTCAAGTACGACATACATTGACTAAATTATTCATTTGAAAGGTCCTCAAAATGACGGGCCAATGAATCGTCAGAGAATTGTAGTGGTGACTCATTTTAGGGAAAGCACAATGCTTGGCGAATTAATTGCGTCGATACCTACAGAACGTTTTCTCCCTGTGAGTTCATTATGAAACACTTACCAGGGTACATTGAAGAGACCATCCATGAGATAAACTCGGGAAAGAAGTGGGCTTTTGGGATACAGGCGGATAAGACACCGAAATTCTTCATGGCAGAAAATACTGGGGATTTTTCAGCGTTTAGGGTCACTTGATGATACAATAAGGAATGGTTGACAAAAGACATGGTATCCTGGATGTATTTTTCACTGTCCATAAGGGAATTGAGATTTGACGAACCAGACAGAGAAACTCACTTTGCCATTGCGTAACAGACAACAGGAGGTGAACGGAAAGGTGGCGGTGAAATTGCTCGAGAGGGGAAAATGATAGCAAATGATTTTGAAAACGGGTTAAAACCTTTTAACAGCGGCTTAAATCCACATTAAATGCCAAAAATGACGTGTAAAGTTGCTGACATGGGGGTACAGCTGTCTTCCACCTCGTTTTATGACGTCACCGCGGGGGCTGCTAGAGTACAATGGCAAATTTTTGGTTGCCCCCCCCGCAATGCCTCCACGCCGTCGATCAACTTTTACCCGTGGTCAAACCGGTCAACTGCGGGGGTAGCTGATCCATTAACTCACGACATCTTCACACCTCCACAATTCATCTGCGCTCCTAATCTTCAAGGCTTGTTGCTTTCGCCTTAAAACTTGCTCGATTTTTAAACATCAAACGACAACATGAATCCAATAAAGTTTAATAAAAAACTTAATTGGTAATGAAATTCGAAAACATTTCTTTTTTATGCTATAGTATACATTATACCATAACATATATTTGTTTTTTCAGAATTCAGATTTTTTGCTATTTTTTAATTTTCAAAATTAAATAGAAAAGGATATGCAGATGATCCACAATAGGATCAAAAGGGGAAATCGACGGTGGAGATTACAATCGGAGGGAGATCAATCGGGAAGTGTAGCAGGCGGCATAGTTTAAAAGTTACGATTGCAATCGGTGCTGGCCGCCAGATCTTAAAATATCGACAGTCCAGATTTAGTCAGGAGTCACATAGGCGAAGGGTAATGTGATGGATGGACGCAAAGCGATTTTAGCGCAGACCATTGGATCTTGAAAGATCAACGGTGGGGATTGAAGCGAAGGTTAATAGAGCAAAGGTTCGTCACATCAAAGAAATGGAAAAAACAAAGGAAAGTTGGAATAGGAAAGCTCTGATTGCGATTTAGCGATGAGGGCTATGAAGGAGCACGATTTAGATCTGGCCATTGGTTCTTGTGGATTCAACGGCCAGGATCTAGTCGCAGGATCAGTGTCGGGAAAATGGAAAAGGGAACAAGCTAACTGAATCTCCGATTGCGATTGCGATTGGCGCTCGGTTATGGCTCTAGTCCTGCGCGAAAAAGGGGCTAGGGCTAAGGCTGAAAGGGGCTTAAAGCCTTAGTGGAGCAAAGGGTTTTTGGGCCAAAAGACAAGGATTTTTAAGGATTTTTTGGCTTTCGGTAGAAGGGAAAAGGGGTGCTTTGAACCTATAAAAGGGAACTTTAGAGGTCCAAAGGGATTTTGGAGACTTCCAAGGGAAATGGAGGTTTTAAAGAGGGAAAGAAGGCTTTAAGAAGGTCAAGGGGAAATGAGCGAAAATGGGCAGTTTCAGTGGCCTTTGGAGCGGCTTTCTCTGGTGAAACAACGTGGCTTTAAGATGAAAACAACAGTGAATATGAACCTCCTGGATGGAGAAAACTTAAGACTTCAAATATGATAGATTTTCAAAGGAAATGTATCTCTTGAAGGCTTGAAAACAATCCTAGCCACCATTTGGTATATCAGAATTTATAGGTGGCTAACAGTGGCTCCACTTATGGAGGACAACTTTCTCTTTAGGTGTCCAAAACCTCAGTAATATCTGTATTTAGCAGACCAGTGCCTTTCCATTTGGTAGCAATTTTCTCTCCTTGATTGGTCTTCTTTGATCTGGTACCTTTGTAGCAATCTGAAAAACTGTTATTCTGCAGAACAAATTTTCTACCTACCCATTCCTATTGTCCTAGCATTTTTTCTTCTTTTGAGTGCACTTGAATTTGAAAACTCTTTTCCAACATTTTATTGAAAACAGAAAGCATAAACCTATTCTACTTCTACCCTTATTTCTCCATGAGACCAGATTAAATTGTTGGCCTCATATGTTTCTCTACCTAATCTAATATCCGCTAGGATTAAACTGTGCATCAGATTTCTTCTCTACATTCTAAGACAAAAATTGAAAATATAGTCAAACCAGGATTAGACTATTTGGTTTGCTATGGGTCCATGGCATAAAAACAACTGCACATTGAACTGAAAATAGTAGAAATTAAACAAAACTTGGAAGGATTAAAGATTTGGAATTCAAACTCATCTTCCTTCTTGCTGCGACTCATATTTTGAGCTTTCTAGAGTCACCTTCTTTCTTCACTTCAGCTCTGGTTTGGATCCTATTAGAGTTGTTCTCTTTTCTTCTATCCCAATCCATTCTACTGATAAGCCAAGATTGAACAGTTTGGCAGATTTTCTTTGCTATCCTATCAGCAGTAAATTGAAATTCGCCCAATCATGACTAGGCTGTATGATTAGACAGTAGTGCTTCTTAACGTAGTGGCATTTGAGCTTGCACAATTTCAGAATTTCTTTATTTTTGGTATGGGGCTATACCTTTCTTGTTTTATTTCTGCCCTCTTTTCTTTTCTTTTCTTTTTCTTTTTTTGTTGTTGATGCAAATGGTATGTACAATGAATGAATATCTCTGAAACTTAAGACTCTTGACAGAAGTAGTGTTTAAGAATCCTGCCATTGACATGACCTCCTAACACTTCTTCACCATTCAGTTCTTGCAAGAAAAATGCATTATGCCCTCTTAAGGAATGAATAATATAGGGCCCTTTCCACAGATTTTCAAACTTACCATGTTTTCCTTTATCTTCCCTTCTTTAATCACATTTTAGAACCACATTCCTGACTTGGAAGTCATTTGCTTTAGTCTTTTTGTAAAACTGCCTTTTGATGTTTTTTTGGACTGCTTGAGTTCTCTGGTAAACTTCCTCTCTGGTCTGCTACAAGTGGATGGTCTAATTGATCCTTCTCTGCATATCATTTTCTTCAACTTGAACTTCCTGAAGGAGTTTCATGACTGGAACTCCCAAGGATGTTGGGAAAATAGCATCCATGCCATAGACCAGCTAATAGGGGGATTTGTTGATTGAATTTTTGGTGGTTAACCTATCAACCCACAAAGCATGAACAAGCTTACCATGCCACGCTTTTTTATTTTGCTCCAGCAACTTTTTGATGATGTTGATCAGGCTCTTGTTGGAAGATTCAGCAAGTCCATTTCCTTGGGGGTAATAGGCACTAGAGTGGCCCAAAGTGATCCGATATTTATGGCAGAAATCAACCATCTTTTTGGATTTAAAGGCAACATCATTGTCTGTGATTATTTTCCTAGGACATCCAAATCTAGACAATATGTTGGTCTCAAGGAATTTAATAATGACAGAGTCAGTAGCGTTCCTAGTGGGTATAGCATCTATCCATTTGGTAAAATAATCTGTGGCTGTGAGGATCCATTTATGTTGGACTGAGGAGGGTGGATGGATTTATCCTATAAAGTCCAAACCCCACTGTTGGAAGGGTGTTTCAACACTAATAGTCTTCAAGGGTAAGGGCAAGAGCTTTCTTCTACCATTGGAAATCTGGCATTTGTGGCAAGACATTACTAGTTTGTGGGTGTTTGGAAAAAGGGTGGGCCAATAATAACCTGATCTGAGGATTTTTTTTACTGTGGTCTTCCAATTTAAGTGCCCTCCACATTCTCCTTCATGCATTTCATGCATGATTTTTCCTGCATCATTCTCAAGTAAACATTTTAGTACTATCCCAACAGCATTCTTCCAATATAAAACTCCATCTATCATGCAATATTTTAAAGCTTTCTGTTTCACAAATCTAGCTTTTGTTTTTGACAAAGAAGGAGGAGCATTTAAGTAAAGCAGCACATAAATAATATTGGCATACCATGGAGAGTTCGTGAATATTTATTTAGTAAATGGTGTTAGGAAATCTTCTATCTCTTCTAAGGCATCAACCATATTCATGTCTAGAACCTTGAAATTAGACTCGGCCATGAGTTTTGCTAATCCTTGTCCCTTGATGAGTTTGGTAGGCCTAATTTCTAAGTCGTATTCCAGAATAGTGGCAATCCACTTTCCCCTTTTACCATCGGGGTCCTGACCTAGAATATCTTTGACTACGGCATGAATGTAAGATGTACACCCTGAAATCCTTTAATGCTTTAACCAGTGCCAAGGCTTGCTTTTCCATGATGTTGTATTTGAGAGGGGCATCTCTTAAGGCTTTGCTAAAGAAGGATATAGGTTGTTCTTGCCCCAAGTTATTCTTCTGCAACAAAACTGCAACTATTTTCTGTTTCGATGCAAAGGAAAAAATATAAAAATCTTTGGTGAAATCAGGACTGATGAGGACTGGTGCTTGATTAAGGGCTTTCTTTACCAGTTCGAATGACTGTTTAGCTTGCATTGTCCGTTTGACACCTACTTCTTTCCTAAGCATGTTAGTGATGTTTTTCAATAGCTCAGCAAGGTTGGGATGAATCTCCTCAAAAAATTAATCTTTCCAACAAAAGACTGTAATTCTTTGAGATTCCTAAGGTGACTGATATTCAATATGCCCTCAATTCTTTTAGGATCTATCTTGATCCCTTCTTCAGAGATTATATGACCAAGAAGCTTTCCTTCTTGGTGGAAAAAGAGTGTATTTTTGTGATTTAAAGACAAGCCAAATCTTCTGCATTTCTCAAAAACCTTCCTTAAATGTTCCAAATGTTCTTCATCAGTTTTGGAGAAAACAGTAATGTCATCAAGGTAAATGATTATAAAATAACCTATGTCTTCCAAGAAGGCTATGTCCATGGCCCTTTGGAAGGTGGCTCCTTGACGCAGCGACAACAATGGATTCGAATAAGTCCACAATGGACCTTACACTCTTCACTCACCCCTTGTTCCTATCTTAACCGGAACCCTTTTATATGACTCAAAAATATTCTTTTAATCCTTCCGATCCCGATATAAACTTTTAATTTGTTCAAAAGTGGTATTAAACGCCTTTTATAAACAGAGATTTATGTGTACTCCGCGCCATAGATCTGGTTGATCGAACGGCTCCAATCTATTCGTAATATCGCAGTCGCAATGTGACTTTTAATTATAACAATGCGATGCATCTTTATACTCCGATGCGATACCAATCTCCATACTTCGGTGCGCTCCACATTCCAATGTGCTCCGATGCGATATCAATCGGCGATCGCAAATTGCAGTGATTGATGTCATTACCCAACCGTCACAGCTTCCACAACTCTGATGCGAAGTTAATCGGGAATCGGAAATCGCTATGGTTCAAAGTCGCCTCCCGTAATCTTTGCAATAACCACCGGACCCGATCCCACTCCAAACTAGTTTATAACATTTCGTGTCCGGATCTATGGTTATATGATCCATTATGGATTATCTCTCCAGTCCGATGCGATGATTACATGGACCCGATAACTAAATCAACCAATATATTTTTTTTCAACTCCACGTAAAGGTTCCACTAAGTGCCTTTCCTGCACCAATTCTCTGTGTTAACAAATTTTTCGCTTGCGGACTCAACGATGACAGGATTTCTTTAAACACGAGAAATTTTACAGTTTAAAATAAAAACACAGGCCACCACCATCACAAGAAATTACATAAAAAAAAGGACCAATGTTCAAGCTTCAAGGGCTCGTTATCCAAAGAAGCACACAACATTAATTTTATTCATAGAAAATAGTAGAACAGAGTCTCGCTTTTCACCAAATTATACATGGAAATGACCTCGGTCAAACAAAACACAATTCACAACCTCCCTTTGCACTCTCATTCTACTCAAATCCTCTCTCATCTCTCTCTTATCAACATTTTCTCCTTTTATTATTAATTCGAATAATTCCCCTAAAATATCTAACAACAATTTCCTATTTTTTTAGAGATAGAATAGAAATATGCTATTTCGTAGCTTCTTAGACACATCTATACTAACAACTCTTATCCATTAATCTAAAATAAGATAGTTTCTCACTTGTTACAATAATAAATTATAATAAACTATTTGAGAAGTCCACCCTCCTCAGTAAAACTAATTTTGACCAACAGTCAATGAATTTCACTCTGTTTAGCCACAACATGTGAACAAGTCTTCACATTGCTGGCTAATCCCAATGCTCCTGCATCAGACTCCCCGGGAAGAAAAAAATTTGTCCTTCAAAATTTCAGGACTTACTCCATATTTCTGTAGTTCAGCTGTTTTTAACCAACTAGAATCTTCCATTGGCTGCTCTTTCCACTTGACTAGATATTGGAAATATGTCTACCCTCGAGTTTTCTTGGATATTCTTTGATCCAAAGTAGTCTCAACTTCTTTCTTGGATGCTTTTGGTACCTGTTCCTCCCAATCTACAGTTTGAACTTTATCACCTGTGGCTTCATTCTACAACTCGATCTCTACCTCTCTGAATGGATATAAGTTTGCAACATTAAAAATGGGGGATATTCCGATCCCTTTCGGCAACTCGATCTCATATGCATTGGCTGAGAATTTCCTTTTAATTTTACAAGGTCCTATCTTCTTCATTTTCAGTTTATTATAAGTTTTTGTAGGAAATCTCTCTTTCCTCAAATATGCCATGACTAAATCTCCTATTTGAAAATATTTTTCTCTTCTTTTCAGATCTTCTCTCTTCTTGTATCTACTACTGCTTTCTTGTAATTTACCTTTGACTTCTTCTTGTAACCTCTACATTTGTTCAACAAAATCTTCAGCACTTGCACTCCTGGCTTCTTGTTTTCCCAATTCCCTAAGCTCATATACTCCTCTCGGATGCATTCCAAAGACAATTTGAAATGGACTCATTCTAGTGCTTCGGTTTGGTGTATCATTGTAAGCGAATTCAGCTTGAGCTAATGCTAAATCCCACTATTTGGGATTCTGATGTACCAAACTCCTTAGTATATTCCCCAAGCTCCTGCTCACTACTTCAGTTTTTCCATCTGTCTGAGGATGGTACGCTGAACTAAAACTGAGTTTAGTCCCCAGTTTCTTCCAAAGTGTCCTCCAGAAATGCCCTACAAATTTAGTATCTTGATCTGATACAATACTTACAGGTAAACCATGCAATCTTACAATCTCTGAAAATAATAAATTTGCTATGTATGTTGCATCACTGGTTTTCTTACAAGAAATAAAATGTGCCATTTTAGAAAATCTATCCACTACAACATAAATAGAATCATTTCCTCTCTGAGTTTTTGGTAAACCTAGAACAAATTCCATACTAGCTGCATCCCATGGTCGATTTGGTATGGGCAATGGCTGATATAGACCTATATTCTGACTCCTTCCTTTGGCATATTGACATACCCTACATTTCTCAACAAACTTTTTAACATCAGTTTGCATTTTGGGCCAGTAATAAAAAGCATTCACCTGAGCGAAGGTTTTATCTTGTCCAAAATGACCAGATAACCCTCCACTATGCTTCTCCTTAATTATGTTCTCCCTCATGGAACATTTAGGAATACATAACTTGTTGCTTTTAAATAACAGTCCTCCTTGAATAAGGTAGTCCATCCATTGACTTCTGTTATGGCTCATTGGATTCTGAATTGTTGTGTAGATGTCTCTAAAATCCTCATCATCCTTGTACATTTCCATCATTTCCTCAAAACCTAAAACGCCCACTCTAAACTCTTGAAAAAGAAGACTTACCCTGCTCAATGCATCTGCTACTTTATTAGACTTACCACTTTTATGCTTTATTAAAAAAGTGGAACTTTGCAGAAATTCCACCCATTTAGAATGCTTTTGATTTAGTTTTGGCTGGTTATTAATAAACTGTAAAGCATGATTATCTGAATATAAGATGAATTCCTTTGGCAGTAAGTAATGCCTCAACTTTTTCAATGCCTGCACAATAGAGTAAAACTCTTTATCATCAGAAGAATATTTCCTTGTCACATCATTTAGTTTCTCACTGAAATATGCTATCGGTCCTTGCTCTTGGCTCAGTACTGCACCAAATGCTACTCCACTTGCATCGGTTTCTACTTGAAAGACTTTCTCAAAATTAGGCAATGCTAGAATTGGCTCTTCTGTTATCTTCTTTTTTAGCAGATTAAAGTTCCTATCCATTGCTTCTGCCGATCAAAATGGTTGGTTGACTTCCTTGATTGTCTCAAGGATTGGTGCACAAACTTGACTAAATCCCTTTATAAATTTTCGGTAAAAACTAGCAAGTCCATGGAAACTTCTTACCTCAAATACACTTCTGGGAGTAGGCCAGTTCCTGATTGCTTGTACCTTCTTCGAATCCATTTTCAAGCCTTCTTTGGAAATCACAAATCCTAAGTACACCAGCTCTTCTTTCATGAAACTACACTTCTTCAAATTGATTAGTAGTTTTTCCCTCTGTAGAGTTTTTAGAACTAACTTCAGATGTTCTAAATGCTCCTCTTTACTTTTGCTAAAAACCAAAATATCGTCAAGGTAAACAACGACAAATTTACCTGCATACTCCTTCAAGACCTCGTTCATTAGTCTCATGAATGTACTAGGTGCATTAGTGAGCCCAAAAGGCATCACTAACCACTCATACAGTCCACTATTTGTTTTGAAAGCCGTTTTCCATTCATCACCTTCCCGAATCCTGATCTGATGATACCCGCTTTTCAAATATATCTTAGTAAAGTACCTGGATCCACTTAAACAGTCCATTAAGTCATCCATTCTGGGTAAAGGAAATCTGTATCTGATTGTTATCTTGTTGATAGCTTTGGAATCAGTGCACATGCGCCATTATCCTCCCTTCTTTAGACTAAGTATCGTTGGCACAACACACGGGCTCAAACTTTCTCAAATCAGCCCCTTGTTCATCAGTTCCTATACTTGCCTTGCAATCTTTGCGTTTTCCTGGGGAGTTAGTCTATATGCAGCTTTATTGGGTAGAATTTCTCCTGGTATTAAGTCGATATGGTGGCTAACACTTCTAATCGGTGGTAATTAATTCGGTAATTAATCCACGATGATATCCATAAAATTATCTAACACAGCTTGAATTTCTTCAAGAAAATCGTTTAAATTCGTAGAGGTTAAGATTACCTTGGGCCTCCCTACGATAGCGAAATGCAACTCCTCACTTTTATCGACCTCCTGTAGCAGTTCTTTACCACTTATCAACATGATACTTTTTTCAAGCGGTCCTTTATCAACATCATTCTTCACTGGCAGCAATGTGTGTTTAATTCTGTCCTTATCTATGGTATACGTGTTCCTTCTCCCATCATGAATCGCTTTCCGATCAAATTTCCATGGTCTCCCTAATAATACATGACATACATCCATGGGCATTATGTCACATAGGATCACGTCTTTGTATGTGCCGATCTGCATTTCCACATTACATTGCTCTGTCACGATAACTTGATGGCCCTTCTGTAGCCAAGATAATTTGTAAGGTACAGGATGCGTCGTCCTTGCTAACCCAAGCTTTTCCACCATCTCTGTGGACACAATATTGTCAGTACTCCCGCTATCAATTATAACCTTACAGCACTTACCCTTTGATTTACATGTAGTTCTGAACAAGGTCTTCCTTTGCACAGGTTCTCCAGTCTCCTTTTCTATTCTAAGCAAGGTTCTTCGAAGTAGCAGTGATTCACCTTCTTCAGGTGGTTCCTCTTTCTCCACCAGTTGAGGTGGTTTTGACTCTTCCTCAGTCACATTTGCACCTCTCTAGCTTGCTGATTTGTTATGAGGACAGTCCCTCGACATGTGTCCCCATTCTCCACAGGTATAACACCTAACATCTCTTCCTCGCCCTCTTCCTCTGGGTGCGAGTCTTCCTCTACTAGATTCACCCCTCTGTGGTGATCTGCCACTTGAACTTCCTGTTTCATGCTGATGCTGTGTTCCTCTAGATCTAGCAGCTTCTCTTCCTCTCATTGAACTCTTTCCTCTGTTCCTTTGACTCTGTCTCCTCAATATTTTCTCCTTTTCCTTCAGACTTGCTTGATAGGCATCCTCAACAGTTTTCAGACTTAACAGGCTAATCTCATTTGTATTTCATACCTTAACCCATTTACATATCTAGCTATTTTCTCCAAATCATCTTCTACATGCCCTGTTCTGATACTTAATCTATAGAATTCTTCTGTATACTCCTTAACAGACATTCCTTTCTGCTTCAGATTTTGCATTTTCTTAAAAAGATTCAAATGATAGTCTTTAGGTAAAAACTTGGCTTTCAGTTTACTTACCATTTTATCCCATTGCTTAATCTTAGATTTCCCTTTCCTCATTCTTGATGTCTGTACCTCGTCCCACCAGATGGCTGCATGACCCTTCAATCTAGTGACTGCAAACTTCACCCTCTTATTCTCCTCAACCTCTTCATAGTCAAAGTACTGATCTATGGATCTGATCCAATCCATAAGCTCCTCCGCATTCAGACTCCCTTCATACATAGGAACCTCCATCTTGGGTTTGCTTCCAAATTTTGCCGGCATCTTGATGAATTTGATATTTTCATTGTCTTCTTCTACTTCTTCCACATCTGCATCAGATTCTTCTGAAGAACTCTCAGCTCCATCATCAGGTGCTCTTCTTTGGGCTGTCTCCATTGTCTCCATTTGTGCACGCAAATTCCGCACTTCTTCTAACAGAACTGCATTTGGTTCTAGTCTTCCTCGACCAATTCCTCTTCTTGGTGGCATCTTCACTGCAAACACCTCTTTCTTCTGCTCTGATACCAAAAATTTGACGCAGCGATAGCAATGGATTCGAATAAGTCCACAACGGATCTTACACTCTTCACTCACCCCTTGTTCCTATCTTAATTGGAACCCTTTTATATGACTCAAAAATATTCTTTTAATCCTTCCGATCCCGATATACGCTTTTAATCTGTTCAAAAGTGGTATTAAACACCTTTTATAAACAGAGATTTATGTGTACTCCGCGTCATAGATCTGGTTGATCGAACGGCTCCAATCTATTCGTAATATCGTAGTCGCAATGTGACCTTCAATTATAACAATGCGATGCATCTTTATACTCCGATGCGATACCAATCTCCATACTCCAGTGTGCTCCACATTCCAATGTGCTCCGATGCGATATCAATCGGTGATCACAAATCGTAGTGATTGATGTCATTACCCAACTGTCGCAGCTTCCACAACTCCGATGTGAAGTTAATCGGAAATCGGAAATCACTATGGTTCAAAGTCGCCTCCCGTAATCTTTGCGATAACCACCAGACCCGATCCCACTCCAAACCAGTTTATAACATTTCGTGTCCGAATCTATGGTTATATGATGCGTTATGGATTGTCTCTTCGGTCCGATGCGATGGTTACACGGACCCGATAACTAAATCAACCAATATATTTTTTTTCAACTCCACGTAAAGGTTCCACTAAGTGCCTTTCCTGCACCAATTCTCTGTGTTAACAAATTTTTCGCTCGCGGACTCAACGACGATAGGATTGCTTTAAACACGAGAATTTTTACAGTTTAAAATAAAAACACAGGCCACCACCATCACAAGCAATTACATAAAAAAAAGGACCAATGTTCAAGCTTCACGGGCTCGTTATCCAAAGAAGCACACAACATTAATTTTATTCATAGCAAACAGTAGAACAGAGTCTCGCTTTTCACCAAATTATACATGGAAATGACCTCGGTCAAACAAAACACAATTCACAACCTCCCTCTACACTCTCATTCTACTCAAATCCTCTCTCATCTCTCGCTTATCAACATTTTCTCCTTTTATTATTAATTTGAATAATTCCCCTAAAATATCTAACAGCAATTTCCTATTTTTTTAGAGATATAACAGAAATCTGCTATTTTGTAGCTTCTTAGACACATCTATACTAACAACTCTTATCCCTTAATCTAAAATAAGACAGTCTCTCACTTGTTACAATAATAAATTATAACAAACTATTTGAGAAGTCCAACCTACTCAGTAAAACTAATTTTGACCAACAGTCAATGAATTTCACTCTGTTTAGCCACAACATGTGAACAAGTCTTCACATTGCTGGCTAATCCCAATGCTCCTGCATCACTCCTCCATTCATCAAACCAAATGGCATTTTGACATACATGAATGTCCCCCAAGGTGTGGTAAAGGCTGTCTTATGATGATCACTTGGGAGGACTAACACTTGGTTGTAACCCGAGAACCCATCTAGTAAAGATATCCTTTTTGACCCAGCTACCCTCTGCAGAATGTGGTCCATTTTTGGCAAGGGGTAGTTATCTTTCAGAGAGGCTATATTCAGGTGTCTGAAGTCAATACACAGCCTGATCTCCCCTGTCTTCTTCCTGACAGATACAAGATTGGAGACCCATTCTGAGTATCTGACAGGAACAATGATCCCTACATCATACATCTTCTTAATTTATTTTTCTACTGCAGGCAATAAGACAAGGTTTATCCTCCTCAATTTTTGTCTGAAAGGTTTCTGATTTTACTTCAGAGGGATCTTGTGCTGAATGATGCTAGTGTCATACAATTTCAAATATTTATACTCTCATGCAAAAACATCTATAAACTCTATGAAGAGTGCTATGTATCGTTGTTTGATGTGGGAAGGCGGGGTGCTAGATAACTTGATCATTTTAGGCTCAAATGGGCTACCTATATTGGGCTCTTCCACATTAGTTTCCGCGGGTTCTGTCTTTGGTTCTTTAGCCACATCATTGAAATCAAAGAGCTGTTCTAGCGGCACAAGGCCTTTGGGTATGGTATCACCTTTACACTCTAGAATTTCAAGGTCCTTTTGGTCTGGATCATCAGATAAATTTGCTTTGAAAAGATGATCAAACTGATTTATATCAGTAGGGGAGTGGGGCTCTGTTTCAGGAATCTTTTCCCCATCTGAACATTATTTTTCATGGCTGCAACTTGGTGATGCTGTGTTAAACTCATTCTTTGATTGCAGGAAATCCTCTATATGCTTGTCATTGTTAAAAACCTGCCAATGATATTCGTTATCAGGCACTGCTGGTCTATTCTTTACCTTTATAATGAGCTATTCCTCAATTTGTGGTATCTGGTAGTTACTAGTACCAAAAGCAAGTTCCTTTTCCAGGTGGTTTTGGGCCCTTGGTATGAACACCAGTTCATATTTTTCGAAAGTTTTCAGGAGGTCTAAAACAATGTTCCTATATTCTCTAAGTCTGGGGTTTTTGGTTGTGTACTCCCCTTTGATTTGTCTGATGATCAACTCAGAATCTCCTTGTACTGATATCTTTTTGGCCTTTAAATATTTAGGTATATGTAGGCCACGGAGAAGGGATTCATACTCTGCGATGTTGTTAGTGCATGAAAATTCTAATTTGCAGGCATGTCCTTTGTTTGAGTTGTGTATCCATACACCAACCCCTGCACTATTTTTGCTGCAAGAGCCATTAAAACTTATTTTCCAAAGTATTTATGTTTCATTTTAATTTGTTTTGTGTTGCTCAGGGTTGCTGGGGGTTGAGGTATCTAGATGTTGAGAGGGAGACAAATCTGAATGTTCTGGTGAGCTAATGTCTTGCTCGATTTCTTTCTCTATTTGGGTGACCTCATCTTCGTTGTATAAAATGAAGGAATCTAAATCTGAATGGGTGGAATAAACAGGGGTGTTGTGAGGTTTGTCCTTGCTGCTCACCATGTATTTCATAAGGGTTTCCCTATACAATCTTCTGGTTTGACCAAACATCGGTATGGTGGCATATGACATATCCATTTGAAGGCTGCCCTGGATCTTAGCTCCCCATGATCTATATAAAAGCATACCATATTTTGGGGGAATTTCAGCTACTACTACATCCATTACAAGGTTCTTAGCTAGAATTTGGGATAAGTTAACACACAAATCTTTTATTAATCCCAAGCATTTGACCTTTCTTGAATCAAAGGAGTACAAGTCTTTGTAGGGCCTAGTAATCTCTAAGCCTAAGCTTTCCATTACTACTTTAGGCATAAGGTTGTGTGATGCTCCTGAATCCAGCATGGTATTGTGTAAGACTTTGTCATGTATGTTTAGACTAACATAGAAGGGAGGCACATCCCCTTCTTGATATTTTCCTTCAATTTTTGGACCAAACAACAACTCTGGCTTATCGTCTGTTAAGTTCAAAGTAGTAGTATCAACATGTATATTCAGGGCTTTTAGGACCTGGTCTCTGTATACTTCCTGGGTCACTAATTCAGCCAGAGGTATGCTAATTTTAATCTTTGCAATCTCTCCCTCGAGGCTGAAAGGAACTATCGCTTTTGTTTTATTTACATTTGCTTTCTCACTTATGTTTCTCTCAGCAATCTTGATTTGCTGGGTTTTATTAGGATTGCAATCTACATTGTTTTATCAGAGCTACTAGCAGAAGTACTAGGGAAACTCTATTCAACATTTGGCTGGCTGTCTTTCTCTTTGTTTAAATCAACCCTTTTAGCTATTGTGATAGCTTTATTAGTTGTCTTTTTAGTATAATTTTCTATACCTTTCCTAACAGCAGAGCTAGTGTTTTTGTCATTTGGACTATCTATGTTCCCTTTGCTTCTTAGATTATAATGTCTATTCACCTCCATGATGGCATTTTCAAACCCCAATATATAATATTCAGACTCCTCATGCATATCTTCCTTTGGTACTGAAGAGAAGAAACTTTGTTCTTCTTCAGTGAGGAAAACATCATCCTCACTGTCTGATCCAATCAGGTTCACATGGTTTTCTCCCAAATTTTCAATCTCCCTTCTTCCTCTTGATCTACATAATTTTGTTGGAAAGGAGCTCTAATTTGCTGGTCATCATCTTGTTGTCTATCTTGATTGTTATCTCTTCTAAAGTTTTGATTTCTATTTCGATTTTGGGGGTTGTTTTGGTTTTCTCTTGGTGGTGCTCTCTCAAGTAAGCTCATCCTTTTCATCATCTCTTCCATCATCCCTTCCATTTTTGAGCTAGATGTGGAGGGTGCCGTGTCATCTTTATATGTTACCCTCTTCTTCGATCTTAGCCTAGCTCTTTTCTCAATTAAGTTCGCTTCTACACTCACAACTCCTATCTACATGTCTTCTAGAGTTAAATATTCTCTTTCCCTTAGCTGATAAGCCATATCCGCATCAAACCCTTCGGGATATTTTACTAGGGCCATGCCTTGGGGAGGCTTCATGTGAGGAGGAAGGGCATTGTAAACACTGTTAAACCTGGTGGAGTAATCATGGACACTCTCTCCCTGATTTCTTTTAAGGCTCTGATACTCTGCTAGTATCTGGAGAGGGTTGATTTTGGCTTCCCATTTGTTTATGAATGCTTGATGTAATGAGGAAAGGTCATGGATGCTATTAGGAGTTAAGCCTTTAAACCACTTCTTTACTTCTCCTCCTAAACTCTGGGCAAAGATTCTCATTTTAATGGTCTCATCATCTATTTCCATGTAATCGAATGCATCTCCCATTTCATCTACATGTTGTCGAGCTGTGGTAGATGTTTTTCCAGGGAAGTGTGGAATTTTGGATTGATAGTCATTTGGTAAGGGAACCAAAGCTAGTGGTAGCACCAGTGGGGCATACCATGATGCCATGGTAGTGTTTTGTGGAGGTAAAGGATTAGCTTGAGTAGCGGGTATCTGGATGGTAGCACCGCTTGGACCAGCAACAAACTATTGAGCAGATTTAGGGTAAGAGAGACCCAAGTTCTGAATGAAGTGAATATCAGGGGGTGTTGATGGAGGGGTTTCTATATCACTAAAATGTTGACCAGTATGTGGCGGTGAGCTTGGAGGCTCAAATTCTATTTGCTCTATACCACTGAATGACTTAGTTCTTGGTAAACTACTTGGTGAGTCGAAGTCAACTTGAGCATCTGATAGAGCTGCAAGGTTTTCAGGTGCTGAGTTAGCTCTGTCAATGTGTCTGACAATAGTTGGATCCTTATATGTATAAGACTTCCTAAGAACATTGTTAGGGTTGTCAACTATCTCAGGTGGGTTTGGATTAGGATAAGCTCTAGTATGGACTATTCTTGAAGCCAGTATGTCTGTCCCTTAAAAAAGAAGCTTATTCCCAAGTGTTTCTTCTGAAATGGATGATGTTCTAGTGAAAACTGGTCTCCCAGCAGATTCTTTTGGTCTTTAGGAACTAGGGAGTCGCCAGGTGGAAAATATTTAGCTTTTGTGAAGGTAAAGTGTGTTATGGTTCCACCACCATGTTTATTATGAAGCCAATCTAAAATGTTTTTTGGGTTTTTCTGAGTTTATATGGTTATTTAAGGACTTACTGAGTCTAAAAGAGTTTTCTAGACTATCATATACTCAATACGTCCCACCGTGATCGCCATTATGTGGGGTCCTGTGTTTTGATAGATTGGCTTACCAAAAGACAAGGGAACATACAAACCAAACTTTAGAGCTCTAGGATCTAGCCTTCCTAGTCTCAGAGAGAGATCTCTCAATATGTTTATAAAGATGTGTCTTGAAAGGTTTAGAAATTGATTTTAAGCTAGTTATGAGGTTCAAGGTTGTTTGTTTATTTTTTGGTTGGACAAGTATGTTTCATGTGGTATAGATAGAGCATGGGAATCTACAAGCCATTGGGCAATGGAGTCATGTGAAGTCCAAATAGTTCTGACTGAGAAGGAACAGAAACCAAAGGGAAAATCTAACTTGGTCTAGGGTCTGTTGAATAATATGGGTGGAATGGGATGGACACTAAGGACTAAGAGTGAAAACAAGCTAAACCCTTTCACAATGGCTTAAAGGATTCAGGGAGCACCCTATTTCCTCCAGTAAGCTCACTACTTTGGATTTAATCAATTTAAACACTCAAAGAAAAGAGAAATGCAGACTAAACCTTCAAAATGAGTTATAGGATTCGGGGAACGCCCTATTTCCTCCTACAAGTCCACCTTTGAGAGCTTAACCAACAAAGACATAGAATTTCACTCAAAGAAGAGGGAATGCCTTAGACATCTAGGACTGCAATTATAGGGACCTTTGGCACAAAAATTACAAAAATGAACAGAGGGTATGATTGTAACAAGTTCCTCTATCAGACTGCAAGTATTAATAATCAACGGAAGACTTCAGATATAATATTTAGTGGTAAAGAAAGAGGGAATGCCTAAACAATCTTTAACACAACCGAATTTACCATTTCTGAAGTAAAACAAACTAAACATGAAGAGAGCTATTAGACTACCCTGTCACATTCAGTAGCAGAAAACATATAAACAGTGAAGGATAAACAGGTTAGAGGTGCTTCTAAGATACATTTCTCTACCTAAAATTTTTATCCTACTGTAAGAAAAGCATGATGGAACAAAGTGAAAACACAGGAAATAACATTAACAATAAGAAGTACATCACCAAAACCAAGCTCATGGATCTGATGGTCCAGCCTCCTTCATCAACAGAAAAACACAGATCTTCACACACCTTCAGAACACCAAAGCTTCTTCAAAGCAGCAATATGTATTACTTTAGAAATCACAAAATGCCAACCATTACAATGTAAACAATGTTACCGATGAAATAGGTAACCTGACCTCAAAATGGGAACTCTAGCCCAAAAAGACTCAAAAAACATGAAAAAACACCCCAAAAACAAAAAAAGTGTATTCCAGAACGCACTTGGTTTTTTTTAAGGTCAAATTTCAACATTTTATAAAATTATGCTAAAAACAAAATTGTTTCTTGAAAAAAGGATTGAAGAAACACCCCCAAAACAAAACCAGTTGATGCTGGAATAACAAAAAAAAAATTGTGTCATATTTTTGACATTTTTAAAAATAGAAATTACATTTTTTAATTTTTAAAATTCCAACATTGAAATAAACCTAAAATTTAAGAAAAAAATAAATTTAAAAAATAAAACATTTTAAAGCTTAAAATTTAAAAATATATAGGAATAAAAAAATAAAAATAAAAATTTAAATTCAAGCATTAAAAAAAAACCTAAAATTTAAGAAAAAAAAATAAAAAAATTAAAGATTAAATTTAAAAATATATAGAAAAAAAAAAAAAAAAAAAAAAAATATATATATATATATATATATATATATATATATATATATATATATATATTAAAAAAAAAAAGTTAAAAAAAAAAAGAAATTATAAAAAATAAAATATAGAAATTAAATTTAAAAAAGAAAAAGAAAATGTTTATTAAATTAAAATAAAAAATTAATTTTAAAATAAAAAATTAAATTTAAAGAAATATATTAAATTTCAATAAATTTAAAACTTTAAAATAAAAATTAAAATAAAAAATACATTATTTAAATTAAAATAAAAAAAATGAAAAATTAATTAAAAACAAAAAATGAAAAATTAAATACAATAAAAAAATTAAATTTTAAAAAATATATATTAAAAAAACAAATAAATTTTAAAAAATAAATTAAATTTAAATTATAAAAAATAAAATATATATATATATATATATATATGAACTTAAATTAAAAATATATATATTATATTTTATTAAATTTAAAAAAGAATGTTAATATTAAAATAAAAAATTAATTTTAAAAAAGAAAAATATTAAATTTTAATAAATAAATGAATAAACAAATAAATTTTGAAATAAAAAATAAATTTTAAATATAAAGAAAAAAAAAAAAAAACATTGTTAAAATAAAAAGTTAAAAAACTTTAAAACTCAATTAAAAATGAAAAATTTAAAAAAAAAAATTAAAAAAAAAATATTAAATAAAAAATAAAATAAAGAACAAATTAATTTGAAAATATTATGTTTAATTAAAAAAAAATCTAATTTTAAATACACAACTTTAATTGAAATAAAAAAATATAATAATTTTATGTAATTAAAAAAAAATAATAAAAAAAAATAAAAATTAAATTCAAATAAATTAAAAAATAAAAAATAAAAAATTTATTAAATTTTAAAAAATTAAATGAAAAAACTAAACATAAAATTTAATAATAATAAAAAAATGAATTTAAAAAAAAAATCAATTAAATAAAAATAAATAAAAATTTTAATAAAAATTATTAACAAAATTAAAAAAAAATTAAAAAAATAATAATAAAATTAAAAAAATTAAAAATTAAAAAAAAAAAAACAAAAAAAATTAAAACAAATTAAATTTCAAATATAAAAATTAAAAAAAAAAAAAAAAAAAAATTTAAATTTTTTGAATTTAAAAAAAAAAAAATTTAAAAATCAAATTAAAAAAAAATATTAAAAATTAAAAAAAAAAAAAAGAAAAAAAAAAGAATTTTTCGATCGTGATGGCGCCGCTAATCGGCCTCCTGCCCACGTGGCGGCGGAGGCCGGTTGCTGGGCGGGCGGCCTCCCCCACCACCTAGGTGGGAGGCCGATTCCGGGAATCACCCTCCCGTAACGCGAGGCCGATTCTGGGAATCGCCCTCCTGCTGCTGGAGGGTGATTCCCGGAATTGGCCTCGCGCCGCGGGAGGGCGATTCTCGGAATCGGCCTCACGCCGAGGGAGGGCGATTCCCAGAATCGGTTTCCCGCCGCAGGAGGGCGATTCCCAAGAGGCGAGAGGGCGATTCCCGGAATCGGCCTCCCGTCGTGGGAAGACGATTCCGGGAATCGGCCTCGCGCCGTGGGAGGGCGATTCTTGGAATCGGCCTCGTGCAGAGGTGGCGGTGGAGGTCGGCTGCTGGGCGGGTGGGGGGTTGCATGCACCACGATTTTTAATATTCTGATGCCACCACGATTTTTAATATTTTTTTGAATTTTTTTTTTTAAATTCAAAAAATTTAAAATTATTATTTTTTTAATTCAAATTTTTTATTTTAAATTTAATTTGTTTTAATTTTTTTTTAATTTTTTAGTTTACTTAGTTTTTCATTTTTAAATTTTATAAATTGTTTCATTAAAAAAAAAGAGTAAATTTATGGATATTTGTTTTTTAATTATTTGCATGTGGTTTTTTTCATTTTTTTTGTTTTTTAATGATAGTTTTTTTTATTTTAATTCTTTTATTTTAATTTTCTTTTTCAATTTTAAATTTTGTTTTTTTTTTTTTTTTAATTTGTTTTTTTGTTAATTTTAAAATTTGTATTTTTCTTCTTCTTCTTCTTCTTATTTTTTTAATTTAAAATTTAAAATTTAATTTTTTCCTTTTTGTATTTTATTTTTTTTATCTAAATTTTAATTTTGTAATTTTAATTATTTTTAAATTTTCTATTTAATTTTTTTTTTTTTTAATTATATGGTTTTTTTTAATAACTTAGAAAAAAAAAAACCCCAAGGGTTAGCTCAAGTGGTAGTGAGCCAATACGTGGGCCTCTCCGTTGAGGGAGGTCACGGGTTCGATCCTTGAGTCCTTTGGGGTCAGGCGCCGAAAGTCCGCCGAACGGTTTACCGCACGCACCATCCAGAAATTCTGGGGAAGTACGCCCGGGTTTCCCGTGAGCTTTCCCCTCGTGAAAAAAAACTTAGAAAAAAATGTTTTTGATTTTTTTTTTTTTTTTTGGTTAATTTTTGTTTTTTTTCTTTAAATTATGTGTTTTTTTTTCAAATTTTGTCATTTATTTTTATATAATTTTCGAATATTTTTGTTTTTTTTACTTTATTTTTGTTTAAATTTTTTATTTTTATGAGTTAATTTTGTTTTTTTAACATTTTTATTCGTTTTTTTATTGTTTTTATATATATTTTTTAATCTAAGTTTTGTGTTTTATTACCAACATGAAAATCACCACTCTAAAAAAAAAAGGTTGATGCTGCATCAATACGTTTCAAAATTAGCATGAAAATCACCGCTCTAAAAAAAAAAAAAATTTGATGCTGCATCAATACGTTTCAAAATTAGCATGAAAATCACTAACATTTTAAAACAAATATTCATACTTCATAAATAAAAATATTAGAGTGTCAAAAATGTGCACAAAAAAAAGGGGTGATTCTGCATCACCACTTTTCAAAATCAGGTGCTTTTTATGCTACCAAAAAAAAGTAGGTAATAGTGCGGTTAGCTATTTCATCAATAACAGTGTTTGTATTTTCAATGAGTTTTTATAGGTGAATGAGGAACTAGAGTAGTAGATATGGACTTAAATGGTCCATTAAGACAGAGGGGATGGAAGTATCGATTGCCCATTCTGCTTAATAGCTCTGCATTGACTGTGTGTACTCTTTTAGGCTGTTTGGGAAGTCCTTTGTTAGGTTGATAATAACCTCAGGTATGTTCTTTGAAGTACTTTCTGACTGTAGGTACTATGTTCTGTCTTCTGAAGTGAGCAAGGTGACTGAAGGTATCTTAGGTCTTCCATGCTTCCATGACTATTGTCTTGACAACTTAGAAACTTCTGTCAGTGTACTGACTGTTAAGGGCTCGAGGAGGCATGGAGAATGTTGTAAGAAAGTCTCCTTCTTAGGGAAAGGACATTCTACTGATATGACTTGTTTATGTGCTCCAGGCTTCATCAAGCCTTCTCAATCATTCTTATGGTCTTCAATCTGAGTCTCTATCCTTTAAACAATGGATTATGACATTAATATTCAATAACGGGCTTTAAATCCCTTAAATCATTCACTGATACTCTCTGCCACTGCTGTTGACTATCTATGTCTGTGGATTTGCAGGTTTAATGGCGCTGGGAAGGTTTTACAAAGTTTAACTTCGTTCTTTAATGAAAATCATGTCATAACACCTTCCCACGCTCTTCTCTATAATTTCAGTCCCTGAAAATGGTCTTCCCTGTGTTCTGTGCCATTGTAACAGTGACTGTGAACAAAGTCGACGTTCACTGCCTGTGCCCTGCAAAACACACAAGTCTGTTAAGAAATCCATGCATGGGGAAAGGTAGTTGCGGTGGAATTCTTTGATGATGGCAGCGCAACAGGAGCAAATGCTATGGATGCAATGGAAAGCGGTGGGAAGCATGCAGTGAAACATCGGGAAAATGCATGTGGAAGCTGGGAGAAATGAAAAAAATTTAATGCAAAACATTAAAATCTTAATGCCAGGCAGAATGATATAATGTTTTAATGTAAAACCCAAGGCTTGGGCCTCTGAACATAATACACAGAAATACACGGAAAATGCAATGAAAAACATACGGAATGATTTATAATGGTGGACCTAGCCGCAGGCAGAGGGTGATTAGATATGGACCATTAGATCGAACAAAGTGGACGGTTACGATCAAATTAGAAGAGGGGTGATGGAAGGGTCAATCTCCGATGAGCAATGGAGCGATTGGCCTATGACCGTTGGATCTTATGTGAGATCAACGGCGAAGATCGTGTCGGAGGACTGCAGATCAGGAGGAACGGAATGTGGCTCTATCTGAAAAATGCGATTGCGATCAGAGCGGGAAAGTGAGGGCCATCGGATCAAAAGGGGAAATCGACGACGGATATCACAATTGGAGGGATCGCAATCGGGAAGTGCAGCGGGCGGCATAGTTTAAAAGTTGCAATTGCGATCGGCGCTGGCCGCCAGATCTTCAAAGATCGACGATCCAGATTTAGTCGGGAGTCGCACAGGCGGAGGGTAATGCGATGGATGGACGCAAAGGGATTTTAGCGCGGACCGTTGGATCTTGAAAGATCAACGGTGGGGATTGAAGCGGAGGTTAATAGAGCAAAGGTTCGTCGCACCAGAGAAATGGAAAAAACAAAGGAAAGTAGGAAAAGGAAAGCTCCGATTGCAATTTAGTGATGAGGGCTATGAGGGAGCGCGATTTAGATCTGGCCGTTGGTTCTTGTGGATTCAACGGTCAGGATCTAATCGCAGGATTGGCATTGGGAAAATGGAAAAGGGAACAAGCTAACTGAATCTCTGATTGTGATTACGATTGGTGCTCGGTTATGGCTCCGGTCCTGTGCGGAAAAGGGGCTAGGGCTAAGGCCGAAAGGGGCTTAAAGCCTTAGTGGAGCAAAGGATTTTTGGGCCAAAAAACAGCGATTTTTAAGGATTTTTTGGCTTTTGGTAGAGGGGAAAAGGGGTGCTTGGAACCTATAAAAGGGAACTTTAGAGGTCCAAAGGGATTTTGGAGACTTTCCAAGGGAAATGGAGGTTTTAAAGAGTGAAATAAGTCTTTAAGAGGGTGAAGGGGAAATGAGCGAAAATGGGCAGTTTCAGTGGCCTTTGGAGCGGCTTTCTCTGGTGAAACAGCGTGGCTTTAAGATGAAAACAACAGTGAAGATGAACCTCCTGGATGGAGCAAACTTAAGACTTCAAAGATGATAGATTTTCAAAGGAAATGTATCTCTTTAAGGCTTGAAAACAATCTTAGCCACCATTTGGTATATTAGAATTTATAGGTGGCTAACAAGCAGTTGTTCAAAGATTTTGCCATTATATCCTGCTATGAAAAACAAAAATAGTTTCGGATTGCAACCCCATGACTTACATCTTACCATGTCAATTGCTAGGGGGAAAATATTCAAAATGGATTGTCATTTTGCAGGAGTTTGATTTGGAATTCATCAAATCCAAGTCAAAGAAGTCTTTAGTTTTGGCTTAGCTTCTCTGTGACCTTCCCTCTGATAGTACTCCTACTACGTCGGAACCATCTATTCCAAACGAGTCTCTGTTTCTGATCGGATCATCTGATGCTTGGTATGGCGATTTCATCATTTATCTCCAAACCCAAAATTTTCGACCTAATACCTCTCGCTCTGACCAGCGACGTATTCGATACAAAGCCAAATATTATCTAATCGTCAGCAATAAAATTTATCATCGTGGTGTCGATACCATTTTAAGGAGGTGCCTCACTCATGAGGAGGCCAAAAAAGTGTTAAATTATTGTCATGCTGGGGCTTGTGGTGGACACTTATCTGGATATGCTACCGTGCAGAAGATACTCTGCACCAGTTACTTTTGGCCTACTATTTTTCGAGATTGCATCCTCGCGGTCAGAAGTTGTCATGCATGCCAAATTTTTTATTGTATAATCTACAAACCGCCAGTGTCAATGCATCATGTGGTCTCTACTGGACCATTTATGAAATGGGGTATTGATTTCATGACATATAACCCTCCTTCGTCCAAGGGGCATGGTTATATTATTGTTGCAGTCAACTATTTTACCAAATGGGCCGAAGCGATGCCTACATTTAATAACATAGGACAAACAACTGCATTATTTTTCTTCAACCATGTTATTGCATGGTTTGGGGTCCCACAGACTATAGTTATGGATCATGGAAAGCATTTTTGCAACCACATGATGTCTGAATTGACTGCCAAGTTAGGATTGTCGCATGATAATTCTACTCCTTATTATCCACAATCAAATGGACAAGTTGAGGCTATTAACAAAATTCTTAAATGAATGCTTCAACGAATTATAGGAGTTCATAAAAGGAACTGGCACTTGATCCTGTACTCCGCCTTGTGGGCGTATCTAACCTCAGTGATAAATGCAACCGGATGTACAATTGGCTTTTGAATATGCTCTGTTGTTTGTATTTGATGATCAGGATGAACAACTATAGATGAACTTCCGGCTTCTATTGATCTAATTCTACGGCCACTAGATGATACTAGAGCATGCAACCCTTCAAGTTGGCTTGGTGTATACTCAGGGGGCTTCCTCTGAAGTCTCTGAGACTGTCTCGGTAATTCTGCCACGATTGAATATCAATTAATCACACGCAAACAAATAAAATTTCAATAAAAACACCTAAAGTCTCTAAAGGAACAAACAACTGAATCACATGCCTAAAAAATCAAAGAGTTCAAACCACACACAAACAGTAACTTCCCGTACTAAAAACACTAGTTGGTGATGAAATCCAACTTAGTAGAATTTTAACACAGAAAGGGTGGTTGGAATAGTTACCCCGACAACCTGCTTAATGAAATAGATTGGCACAAGTTTCTTCACAAAACCATCTCGAGTGAAGAGAACCCCCCAGAGAGTCCAAGTGAGTCTAGTCGATGTCTGCTCTAGGTATAGTGAGATATTTCCTTCACCGTCACCTTAGGAAATAATCTTAAGTTTATGGACACTAAGATTACCAACAACAACAAATACAATTGGGGGAACAATCTACGATCCAATTCTATGTGCAAGGGCAGAGTAACAAAGCTCAATCCCCTTGAAGGCTCCTTGACGTGGTCAATCCAAGGTTTACCAACAAGTGACCCTAGTCTCCTCTACAATGGTTAATCCGAGGTTTACCGTTTGTAATGTGCGCAAATCTTCTATCTTTCCCAATGAAACAGAATTGATTGTCTCAAAGGTTCGGACATGATCTCGTGATTAACTCCTTTAAGAGAAGTTTCCCGGAATGTATCAATTACAATTGGATTTATTTCCTACCGCAAGATTTATCTACTTGTTTTTTTTACTATCTTGGAGAGTTTATTACTCCCTACTCCAAGATACTAGCCTAATCTATATTGGTGATAAGAGCCCTAGAAATGAAAAAATTACTAGATCAATTTTAATTAAGCGTTGTTTTTATGGGTTGTTCTTTAAGTCAATAGGTATGGAAATGAAACTTTGATGGTGTGAAGACTCGATTTCCAAACACACTAAAAAATGCACCTAAAATGATAAGCAATTTGTTTTTCTTTCAATGAAGCCTAGCTAAAAGAAAGAGTTCGAGAAATGCAATTTCTTAAGAAAAAATTACTTCTTTCAACATGAAGAATAAATGAAAAGAAAATCTTTTTGTTTTTCAATAAGAACTCAAAACGAGACAAACAATCAATGCTCACAATAAATCCCTTTCACTTTCAAGATTCCAAACCACAAAAAACAACTTTTCTTTCAAAAGAGATCTACAAGTTCTAGAAAAGCATTCAAAACTATGAAACTAATATTGAAATTTAAAAAACTTTGAAAATCTAATTGAATAAAAGCTTCAATTTTGTTTTTGAGAATGTTTTTCTTATTTGTTTAGTAAACTAAGGATTCATTTGCACAAAATAACAAACAAATAAAAAAACATCTAGATAGGTCTTATTTTGTAAAAATGAAATTCAGAACTTATAATAAAGTTTGTTCAAATATTTGCAAAGAGAAAACTAGATCTATTCCTAAAAAATAATGGATTTCGCAACCAAGTCAGACTCATCAAGAAGGCAAAAAGACACCAGTGTGATCTAAGGTATTTGAAGCTTCTAATCTTTGAGTCACGACATAGACAAAGTGAAAACTACTCCAAGTATGCAAAAAAATCACCCAAAACAAAAATACTATTGAAATTCACTCACAAGAAGTTTTTGACAGAAAAATACAGATCTGGGTAGACACTAAAATTCATAAATCAAACCTAAACTTAATCTGGAAGAAGAAATCTAGAAATTTCAAAAAATTTAACAGGGTCCGCAGGCCCCAGAAGCAACAGGTGCAGTCCCACACTGGTTACTTAAGGAAAGTGCGAACATGCCCACACTGTGTATGAAGATAAAGTGTGGTCCCCAGAAAAATTCAAGAAAAACACAAAAGACTTCAAAAAATTTCCAAGAAAATTAAACCTAAGCTACCCAAGCCAGTATACATCAATAAAAAACTAGAAAAATCATTTTCTCAAGTAAAAACAAAGGAAAACCAAAAATCAAAGATCTTTCCCCAGTGGAGTCACCAATTTGTTGGCCGGATAAATTGATCTTGCGGATAAGATCGATCTCCCTAGTATCAGAAAATAGTCTAGCAACAAATAGACAATTAAATCTATCTTTCTCTAGATATATAATTTAAAAGTAAATGCTATAAAAGGTATTACGAACCTACCTCGATCTAATGCTTGGTTGTAGTCGTCATTCCTTAGTTGTCCGAAAGAGTTATCTTTAAAGACCTGCAATCACAAACAATCAAACATTAAATAGTACCCGCATAGCATACATTATAAATCATATATATTATGGTGATCAAGGAATCCATAAAACAAACAATCAAATGAAAATTTATTTAGAAAGACAAACTTATTTGTATTAACTTTGAAATAGTAGAAGAAACTTACAACCTTTTCAGCCTTGATGTTGAATAGGTCCTCCCGGGGTCTGAAGCAGGAATTTCCTCTACTCTGACAGGTATCACACTCTTCTGATCGAGACACATAAAGGTATGCAATCTGTCCTCATAAAAATCTCAGCTAAAGGAGTCTAAATTCCAACAACACTTTACCTCAAACAACACTAAAGCTTGAACTCCCTTTGAGGCAGCCCAATGCCTCTTTTTATAGTTGAAAAGAGGAGGTTATAGTTCCAATTATAAAGGGATAGAGTCCTCCTTCAAAGGGATAAGCTCCTCACATCAAAGGGTTAGCTCCTTAAGGCATGGGATACATGAACCTAAAAGGAACGGATTTTCCACCACAAGATTTCTTCCAGAAGCTTCTAGAAATTACTGAAAGTGAGCTTTTTGAGTTTACTTGTGCCCTTTTAATCTTTTACAGGGGTCCACACTCTTAACATAGAGAAAGTGTGGTCAGGTTCGCAGGAGACATGACCATTAGGTGCAAGACCGCAGGTAAGACAAAGAGAAAGTGCGATACTAGAGTTTTAGAGACTTTGAAAGTTTTTCTCTTATTTTTAAGGCTTGACATGAGGAAATGATGTTTTAGACTTGAAAAGGAGGGAGGTATGAGTGATAATGAGCTCATATAGATAGCAGAATGTCAAGGTGAAAAATTTCAGTGCAACAACTATGCTCAGGAGCTGGCGCTGCACTCACAGGACCTGGTGCTACATGAATAGAGGTTCCCACAGTGCATTTTTTGCACCGCACTGCATGCACAACCTGGCGCTACACCCAGGCAGACCCAACACATCCAGGGGCTTGGCGCTGTGCTTAGAAGTCAACTCGACAGGCCCGGCGCTGCACGTAGAGGCCCGACTCATCCAGTTTTTGCCCAGCGCTGCGCACATAGGACCTGACTCACCCAGATTCTACCAAGCACTATGCTTATGCTAAAAATCCTCCAAGTTTCAAAAAAATTGCCAAAAGCTCAAGGAAAGCACCTCCACATTGCCTTCAAGACCTGCAAGCAAGTTTAAATTGGTAGGTGGCCTTTTTCCTTCCTCCTCAATTGGCTTTGTGTTTAAAATATTAAAGAAAAAATAAAATCAAACCCTAGTGCCTACAAACCCTAGGTCTTCATGGAAAAAAACTCTCTGTTTTGACCTCCAAGCAAAATTATCAATTTAGAGGGGTGAATTAGGGTAGTTACACATCATTTCAAGTTAATCCTTCATCAAGCTCAATTGAGCTCAGTCATAAACCCTCCTCCATCTCACTCATTTGCAGAAGCTTCCCTCACCATCATTTTCATTTCACTCCTCCTGCCTAAGTTTCACAAGCAGGCCCAAGTTTTTCTAAAAAAGCCACACCAGTCACCCTGTCAGGAGAAGAAAGGAGTGATAGTAGTGAAGGAGGCCAGGTGCCTATAAGACCAAAGCACAAGGGGGGGAAGGTCAATATATTTGAACCCCAAAGCACAGTGGATATTGCTTCATCTCCCATGATTCTCACATGCTTTCAGAATGTGGGATGTTTTCAGTTTTGTGAGAAAGTCAAACAAGTGCAAAATCACCCAGAGCTTACAAGGTTGTTTGTTCTCAACCTACAAAACAAATGGGTAAATCTTGCAGGGTTAGACTTTGAACTATCAGAAGACGCCATATCTAATGCTACAGGTATACCTACTATTGGTGAAAAGTGGTTCAAGAAAGCAAGATTAAACATGATCTATTATGAGCCATTTGTCAATACAAGGTACAGAGAAGGCTGCAAGGGTATTTTCCCTTTCTCACACCTGAAACATAGGTTTGCACCCTTGATGAAGGTTATCATGAAGTAATTTACCTGTGAGGGAAGGTACTCCAGACTTTATTCCTAACATGTTAGACTCCTCATGATTTTTACTAGGGTTAAATGCTTCATTTGCCTTACTACTTATATAGGAGTATTGACAAGATGTCTTCTGTTGTCCGGAGGAGGACCTATTCTCAGAAAATGCATAGTTTATTCCACCACTTCTTGATCAAGATGGTGTTCCTACATGAGCTAGAACAAAAGATCATACCTTGGGAGGTGTTCATAGCCCATGAAGTCTTCACAAGCCCACAGCCCCATCATCAACCAAACTTGCCCTCATCATCTCTTCCTCCTCCCTCTACTCCTCCATAAACTTCTACTGACCATACCTCATCCTCTACACATATATTACCTCCTCAAGGAAACCTCCCTTCCTCCCCTTCTCTTGATGCATCAGATGAAGAAGGAAGTGGAAATGAAGAATCAAGTGAAAATGAGGTAGAGGATGATTATAAGTCAAACCAAAATGAGGATTAGGGAAATGGTGAGTTAAGCCAACAAGAGGCAGTGAACATGGAAATAGAGGAAGAGGATGAAAATGAAGAAGATGAGGCAGATTAAAGTGAAAACAAATTGAGTAGTGATGAAGAAGAGGCAGATGATGGGGAAGAGGAAAATGATGAAGAAGAGTCAGATGATGAGGAGGAGGAAAAAGATGAGGAAGAGGAAAATGATGAGGAAGAGGAACATGATGAATAAGAAACAGAAAATGAAGAGATAGAGATAGATAATAAAGAAAAAAGTAGTGAGCATGACAATGGTGAAGATGAAAGAAATGAGCAAAATAGTGAGTGAAGCGGTGACAAAGAGGCAGAAAATGATGAAGAAGAAGGAAGTGGACAAGACAACAAGGAAGACAACATTCATGACAGTCATGACAATGGTTAGCTCCATAGTGATAATGAGTATGATGACAGTGGAGAAGATAAAGAGGAAAGAAGTCTTAATGATGAACAAAATGAAAGGGAAGAAAGTGCAGAGGATGATAATGAAAATAATGATCACAACAATGAAAAGGCAAGCAGCTGCAATGAAGGACAAAATGAAGAGTTTGATGATAGAAGGAAGGATCAAAACCATGACAAAGACACCAACAATACCACAATCACACCTCTTTCATTCACATATCAGAAAGGGCCAAGGCTTGTGTTTGCTACCTCCAAAAGGCAAGGGACCATGCCATTCACCTCAGCTTAGCCACTAGACAAAGGAAAACCAAAGGTGAAGAGAGGTAGGAAAGGTAAGAAGGATCTTAAACAAGGGCTTGGCATCATTAACCTAGAAAGTGAAAATGAAGACAAGGAGAGGGCCAATAGCATACTACTTCAAAGAAAGAATGCAAAGATTGAAGACCTACAAAGGAGCCTTGGCATGGCACAATACATCATTGACTACTACAAGGATGAGCACAAACATATGAAGAAGATGAAAAGAGTCCTTGGCCTACAAAAAAAGATGACCAAACACTATGCCTTGAAAAACAAGCTCACTAGTGCCAAGCTCAAAGAGGCCCTCATTGAAATTCAAGCACTAAAAGGAGGAAAAGACCAAGAAAACCTTGGATTCTTGGCTCAATATTCTCTACATGTCTCTCAAAACCCATGAAGCACACATCCACCAAATTTGAGAGAATTTTGACAATTTTTGTTTTTTTGTGAATTTGGAGGCCTATAAGCGCAGCACCCCTGGCGCTACGATTTTTCCTCAGACATCCTCAGAAGTAGAAATTTAAATTTTTAGCTTTCTCATGCCTAGTACACTATTCTCACCAAATTTTAGAGCATTTGGAGCATTTTTGACCCCTCAAAAGGTCAAAAAACACCTCATTTTCTACCTTTCTGCCTCATTTTCAGGCTTGGCGCTGCGCTCAGAGCAGTTTTGGGAATTTGGATTTTTCGACAAGTTACAAGAGATTAATCAGAAAAAAATGGAATATTTAAAAATTAGTCTCAACCAGCTTTCCAACGGGTCATCACAGAGCAAATTCTGACATTCGGAAGGTCACTAAACTTCGCTACAAGTGGACCTATTTTCTGCCCGGGAAGGTGTTGTGCGTTCATACCAAATTGGGCAGTTTTGACCAAAAGTCAACAAAACACACTCATTAATTGAAAAATGATATTTTAATGCTTTTTTAGGAAAATCACTCTAAAATTATATTCTAGGAGTTATTTTGGCATTTGTTCCATGGGATATTTTATGCCTTGGGTCTTGCATGGTCTCTTGGGCATTAATGACATTTATGAGTGATTTTGACATTTTCCAACCCTATCCAGGGTTTTTCCCTCCTTTTCTAAATAAATAGAGCATGAGGGCTTCATTGTAAATGTTGGAATTTGATGACTCTTTCGAGAAATACATAGTTTTTTTTGGAGATTGGAGAAGAAATTGGTGTTGTGGAGTTTCTGAATGGCTTGTCTTGATTGATGATGGAGAAGGCTACTTATAGGATCCATGAGCTTGGTTAATGGTGATGTTCTTATATTCAATTATTGTTTTCTCATGTATCATTGTGTTTCATCCTTCTAAGTTGCATTAGGACAAAGGTCTTACACTAATAAATGTTTTCAAAGCACCTTAGCTTTGTTTGTTCTTCACTGCTTCTATGTTTTCCTCTGCTGGGCCTTTTTAGAGAATTCTTAATTGCTCTCTAGACCCCCCAAGCTTGTTTATTTCATGAATGGCTTAATACAGTAGGTATCAAAGATGATTTATAGATAGCCCTGCTTGTTTCATGTCTTTAAACACTATTCTTGAAGTCTCTCTCCAAGGTACCATTGATTAGGTTTGCCAAAGAGGCTATGTTTCGATCATACCCTTTGTTCATGCTTGAATAATTGTTTTGGAGATCTTCATAGCTATGATCAATGATGTTTAGGCATTCCCTCTTCTTTGATTAAATTTATATGTGTATCTTGAATGTTTTCTAACCTTGAGGGTGAAATCACTAGAAGTTAAATGATTTTCTCGCCTTCTATATTTCATTGGATTGTATGTCTGAAATGCTTATTTGCTTAAGTTGAATCAAAGAGTTATTGGTGTGCCTGTTTATTGATTTCTTCTTCATGCTAAATAGTGTTGAGGTCTTTCCTTGTTTTTTAAGTACACGATAAAGGATTCTTAATTTCCCTTTGTCCTACTTTGTTCACAAACTTGATGTTCACTCCATTTCACAAAAACCTTGAGAATCCATCTGACCAGTGCTAGATTTTCCCTGTGATCCACCCTGATTTACTATTGAAACTTTTTATGACTTTTATTAACTCCATAGCCCAATGAATTGAATATTTCCTCACTCTATCTATTCTACTTGATCATCTTAAACAACCAAAACAAAAAAACAAACCCTACGCTTAACAACTAGCCTAAAATCAAAACCCTAGAAGCAAACATGTTCACATCCTTTGCTCAAATAGAGATAACCATCTCCGAGTCCAGGAAGGCTAGGTCCTGGGACTCCAAAGACTAGTATGATGTTACCCTATGCATTTTATCTCACCAAGCTAATAAATAACAAGAACCTAACATAATGGCGATCACGGTGGGACCTTCTAAGTCAATAACCATATAAGTATTCCTTAGGACTTCAGAAACCATTATTAAACAACATCTATTTATTTATCAACAACTCATAGCCTAACACAATTGGCAATAAAGGTGAGAGGCTTTATGAGATTAAGTGACAATCTAAGCACTCCTTAGAACTTCATAAACCCTTATCAAATCATAAAGAACTCAAACTGATAGCCAAAGAGTAGAATCTAGTTGTTTCACCATCCTAGCAAAATGATGACCCAGCTATAGGACACTCATAGAAACCTTAGGGCTACATAAAGGAACTCCAGAAACCCAAAAACATCCCTAGATTGGTTTTTTGTCAGTTATTGGTGGTGGACCATAAACATACATCCTTAAAACAACAAAAAATATCCACCTGGCGACTCCACAAGCCTCTAGTAGGCCTTCTGACTTTACTAGTGTTCTTAGGTTTCCTTAGGACTGTGTGAAATCAGCCTTGAGAGGTTTAGAAGCCTAGTCACACACTGTGAGTTTAGAAAACATTAAGAGAGGTTAGCCTTCCAAAAACAATCATAAACATTCAACCTCTCTATACCTTGGGTTTGAAATCTGGCTTCACAAAGGATTAATACTAGATCTCACCCGGACCCAAACCCTCCCACCATAGTTGATGACCCATAAAATATTTTGTGGCAAACTTCTAAAATTGAAAACTCAACTACTGTTAGGACCATTCATAGAGCAAGCTCCCTCCCTGAACATCTTACAACATTGCAAGACCCCAAGTTTGACTTGAACCATATAAGAAATATTTTCAGAACCAAGTCACAAAGTGGGGTTGGCTAGACTGACCTTGAGCCCTTAGATTTGCAATAGAGTTCAAGAAGATAAGCCTCTCCTTCCACTCCTCCTGACTTTCAGCTTCTCCATCACTTTAGCTTTTTTCATACCAAGTCTTCTCAAAACATCAATTTGGAGCACTCTTCACCTTCATCTTCAGGAATGGAACTTTCTGCTTGTGGTTGTCAAGCATCAAGATCTGGTTATGCATTAAATGTATCTTCTTCTTCTCATTCTCATGAGTGGCTCATTGATTCTGGAGCTTCTTACCACATGGCTAAAAATAAATCCATGTTTTCTTCTTTAAATGATTGTAACACCAAACATATTTATGTTGGTGATGATAGATCTCTTAGTGTTGTAGGATCTGGAACCATTCATCTAGATAATGGTCAATTGAATGATGTACTATTTGTTCCTAATTTGTCATTCAAACTTCTCTCTGCTTATCATATAACTCATTCAGGTGAAGGGAAAATAGTATAATTCTCACCTCATGATGTTGTAATCAAGGACCTCAAAGATCCTAAACATATTTTAGCTACTGGAATTGCTGATGATTCCACAATGTTGTATAAGTTTGAAAAATTTGGGTCATCATGTCTTCCCTCTGTTTTTTTTGCTCATAATGATGAAGTGAGCAAACTTTGGCATTAGCAATTTGGTCACTTAAACTATCCCTCTCTTCAAAATCTATGTAAGGAAAATACGGTGATGGGTCTTCCTATGGTATCTTGCCGAGATGGTGTTTTCTCCAGATGTGTACTTGGAAAACATCATCGGGATAGTTTTGACAAATGTGCCTCTCAGCATGCTTCAGCCCCTTTGCAGTTTGTGCACAGTGATTTATGTGGTCCACTTCCTATTGTTTCTTTCTCTAGTTGCAAGCACTTCTTAACTTTCATTGATGATTTTTCCAGACGCACTTGGGTATACTTATTAAAACTCAAGAGTGAAGTTTTTAACATGTTCTTTGCCTTTAAGGCCTTTGTTGAGAAACAATCTAGACATCAAATTCTTAAGTTAAAATCAGACAATGAAGGAGAATATGTTAACAACAAATTTATCAACTTCTGCACTAAGCATGGAATTCAATTGCAACATACTGTTCCATATACTCCACAACCAAATGGTGTAGCTGAACAGAAGAATCACGCCTTAAAAGAAATGGTTAATTTTATGCTTCAATCTAAAGGACTTGGTCTTAATTTTTGGGAAGAAACCATTAAATGTGAAAATTACATATTAAATCACACTCCTACTAAGGTTTTAAATAATATATCTCCAGAATAAGCTTGGAGCTCAATCACACCAGATGTAAGTCACTTTCATGTCTTTGGAAGTGATGCTTGGGCCTATATTCCAGATGTGAAACATAAAGCCTTAGAACCTAAGAGTGAAAAATGTATTTTTGTTGGATATTATGAAGATGTCAAAGGATATAGACTTATTCAACCAAAATCCAAAAATATAATCATTAGAAGAGATGTAAAATTTGATGAAAATATATTGGCCCGCGAGCCTAGTTTGGTGGGTGTGCCACCTTTGGCCTGCGAGTCTGATTCGGCATATGTGCCACATCTCTCTCTCTATCTCTCTTCTATTTTTAATAACATTCCTTCTAGTTCATATGATGACAGTGAGGATGAAAATCCTCCTCCACCTCTTGAAATTTTTCCTTATACTCCACCGCTTCCAAGATGGGTCTGCTCTACTCGGGACGCAGTAGGTTCTCTTGCAAGTGATCCTGCCGATCGACGACGTACACGTTCTCAGTTCGAAAGAGCTTCTTCCTTATTGGCTCAATTTCCAGAAAATCCTGATCGAGAAACCTTTGAAGAAGCCTCTAGTCATCTAGCTTGGGATGAATATATGAATGAAGAGTATCGTTCCTTATTGGCGAATGATACTTGGGATCTTGTTCCTCTTCCAAAAGGAATAAAACTTGTCAGATGCAGATGGGTTTACAAAACAAAGTTTGGACTAGATGGAAAAGTGGATAGACATAAAGCTCATCTTGCCGTTAAAGGTTTTTCACAAGTTGAAGGCATTGACTATACTGAAACCTTCTCCCCTGTTGCCAACATGAATTCTATCTACCTTGTTCTTTCCCTTGCTACCTCCTTTGAATGGGAATTCCATTAGATGGATGTTAAATCCACCTTCTTACATAGATATTTACATGAAGAAATCTACATGGAACAACCCCTTGGCTTTATCCAAAATGATTCTAGCCTTGTTTTTCACCTTAGGAAGTCTATCTATGGTCTCAAACAAGCTCCTCAGGCTTGGTATGCAAAATGGATAGATTTCCATTGGATAATGGCTTTTCTAGGTGTCATTCTGACACCACTGTCTACACCAAGAAAGTGGGTAAGTCCTTCACCATCCTTGTTCTTTCTGTTGATGATCTCATCCTTACTGGTAGTGATCCAAACCATATAAACCATGTGAAGTCTAGCCTCAAAAATAAGTTTGAAATGATAGACTTAGGACACTTGCATTATTTCCTTGGTCTTCAAGTCTTGCAATCCAAGGAAGGCATTACCCTCTCTCAGTCCAAGTATGCCTGTGATCTTCTACACCACTTTCACATGGAAGACTATAAGCCAACCCCTTCTCCCTTTCAGTGTGGAGTCAAGCTTTCAATCACTTGTACTACCCCTGAACTTGATGCTACCTTATATCGTCAACTTGTTGGTAAACTTCTGTATCTAACCCATACCCTTCCTGACCTTTCCTTTGTCGTTGGTCTTATCGCTCAGTTTATGCACCAACCTCACGAAAGCCACTAGAAAGTAGCTAAAAGAATACTTCAACATATTCGAGGTACATTTTAGTTCAAGATTCATTACAGTGCAAGAGCATCTCCATTGTTGATTGGTTTCAATGATTCTGATTGGTCTGTTGACCCCGATGATCGAAAGTCTACTACAGGCTATGTATTCACTCTTGTTTTAGGACCTATTACTTGGTCTTGTAAGAAACAAAGTGCCATCTCTCTTTCTTTAGCAGAAGCAGAGTATCGTGGTGCAGTTGAAGCCAGCAAGGAAGCCATGTGGCTTCGTCAGATCCTGTCTGAATTTTGTCTTCATCAACAACATCCAAATACAATTTGGTGTGATAATCAGAGTTCCATTTAGCTATGTAAAGATCCAGTTCAACATCAGCGTATGAAACACATTGAACTCCACATACACTTCATCAGAAAGCTCATTCATGATTGTGTTCTTGAAGTGCAGTACTATCCAACCAATGATCAAGTAGTTGATATCTTTACAAAGGCTCTCACAAAAGTGAGGTTTACCAAACTTTGATCCATGCTTGGAGTTCAAGAAAGTTGTCATTAAGGTGGGATAGGCTCTAATGCCTACTTCCTTCTCCTATTGTGTCACTTTTGTAAATCCTTCAATCCTATCCCAATTTGTTCTTAAGGGGGGATGTTAGGATATTTCGACACATAGGAAATAGGCTCCTTTTGTGTCACCTTTGTAAATTGTTCAATCCTATCCCAAGTTGTTCTTAAGGGGGGACGTTAGGATATTCCGACACATAGGAAATAGTTAAGAATAACTTATTCTAGTGTAGAGTTAGGTAAAGTGTGTTTCTTTACCATGTACATTTGTAACTTATAATCCGACGCTTATCTCTCACCTTGGTATTAACGACACTTGAACCGTGGCTTAACCCCCGATTGGTTCACGGTATCTATTTAAAGAGCATGGAGGGTCATTTTTTCGGTAACCATTTATGAGAGAAACATATGTAACTTTTCATTTATATTAATAAATTTCCTGAAGTGGTCGCGTTGGCTTAGGCTGTGGATTGTTTCCCTCTTTGAGGGTTTTAACCAAGTGATTATACTGGTGTACTAATTTGTGATCTGTTTGTGAGTGGTGGCCTTTGGTTCTTGATCTACATAACTTACCCTGTAAATTCCTACACCAAGTACCTCTACCACCCTCATCCACACATCCACTATCCAAACCACTCCACTTCATCCCCCACCCCCTCTCACAAACCCTCCCCTTGTAAATTATCCTTGGTTCCCATTCACTCCCATCATGGTAGCATTGTATGCCCCCTTGGCACTGCCACAATCTTTGTTGCCTTTGCCACATGATTACCGTTCTAAAAACCCTCACTTTACTGGAGCTGAATCCATCACTGCCCAACAGCATGTAGATAGGATAAATGATGCCTTTGATTACATGGAAATAGAAGAGGAAACCATTAAAATGATGATATTTTCACAAATTTTAGGAGGAGAAGCCAAAAAATGGTTCAAAAGCTTGACTCCTAACACCATACATGATCTCCATTCCCTTTACCAGACATTTATGAACAAGTGGGAAATCAAGAAAAACCCTCTCCAAATCCTCTTAGAATACAACAACCCCAAAAGAAATATGGGGGAAAGTGTCCAAGGCTATTGTACCAGGTTCAATAGTGTTTACAATGCCCTCCCACCAAACATGAAACCCCCACAAGGCTTAGCTTTAGAAAAATTTCCAGAAGGTTTAGATCTTGACATGGCCTATAAACTAAGAGAGAGAGAGCCCCTAACTTTAGAAGACATGCAAAAGGGAGATATAAGTGTAGAGGAAAACCTGATTGAAAAGAGGGCTAGGATGAGATCAGAAAAGAAAGTCACCTACAAAGATGAAACTATGGCCTCAACCTCCTCATTTG
Source organism: Pinus albicaulis (assembly GCA_034641835.2). Lineage (NCBI taxonomy): Eukaryota > Viridiplantae > Streptophyta > Pinopsida > Pinales > Pinaceae > Pinus > Pinus albicaulis. Next base: position 1,984,325,445 of record CM076578.1, read on the forward strand.
ATTCCAAGATTGAAAATCTAGTGAGGCTCATGGAAAGAATGATGGAAAGAATAAACTTGAGTGAAAGAACACCTCCTAGGGAAAACCAGGAAAATACCCAAAAAATAAATAGGAATCCAAACTTCAGAAGAGACCCTCCCCAAAACAGACCAAGAGACAATGACCAACAAATCAGGCCCCATTTCCAAGACAATTATGTAGATGAACAGGGAAGAGAGTATGAAGAACCTGAAGAAAATCATGTAAAATTGATAGGTTCTGACAATGAGGGTGATGTTTTTCTCACTAAAGAAGAACAATGTTTCTTTTCCTCAGATCAAACTGAAACAAAATATGAGGATTCTGAAGACTACCAATTGGGATTTGAAAATTCCATAATGGAAGTCTATAGGCAATATGACCTTAGGAGAAAAAATAACCAAGAAAACTCCAAAAAGAACAAAGAAGACACTGTTGTTAGGAAAACACCTAAAAACACTCATAAGAAGACAACGGACAGTACCAACACCATGGCTAAGAAAAATGATCCAAACAAAGACAAAACTAGCCAACCAAGTGGTGACACAAGTTGCCTTAGTGCCTATACTAGTGGCCCTAAGAAAACTATTTTGTCCAAAGTCCCAAAACAAAATCAACAAATTAAACTTGTAGAAAAAATTATGGCTGATAAGAATGATGTAAATATGTCCAAAACAGAAGTGCATTTTAGTTTTGAGGGAGAGATTGGTAAAATCAAGATCACCATGCCTCTCACTAAACTGATAACCCAAGATATGTACAGGTCCCAAGGTCTGAAAGTATAAAACATGGGAAATGATACTGATACTTTAAACTTGACAGATGATAAACTAGAGCTATTGTTTGGTAGCAAAGTGGAGGGAAAATACCAATAAGGAGCCATTCCCCCTTTCTATGTTAGCCTAAACATACATGAAAAAATCTTACATAATGCCATGCTAGACTCTGGTGTCTCTCACAAATTCATGCCTAAGGTGGTGATTGTTGGAACAGGGTTTCCTAACAAGATGAGAAACTGGTCCATTTTTATTATTTTTTATTATATTTAGTCTAACGCAGGAGTTTTGGGGCGGGTCAAAGCCCCAAACGCATTGTAATGGGTGAAAGGGTAAACTAGGGGTCTGAAAACCATTGGTTGTGGACCATAGGAAATTCAAGGCTAGATTGTTATAATTAGAGATGCATTTTTTATTGTAAAGGATAAGAATTGATGAGCTATTGATGTGATCTGTTGTTTAAGCTATCTGTTTGGGTTTTGGGGAACAAACTCCTGCTGGCTGTGTACGTGAAGATCCTAGTGTAGCTGTGTGCAGACCCTGCTGCTATGTGCGTAGGTTGGGAAGGGAATTGTAAGGAAATATTGATGAATGAATGAATGTGAAGGATTATTCAAGATCTGATTCTATGAGTACTGTTGTATGAATTGCTAATAATTTCTATGTTGTGTATTTTCTGTCTTTTCACTCTGAATATCTATGTATTGAATGCTTGGATCTAGATCTATTCCGCTCTGTTTATGTAATACTGTGTTGATGTTATAAAAAGCATATAACTATATATGTAGTGCACGTGGATGCAAATAGATACATAATCAACCCTATGCAGAAAAAGGTAATATGGGAATTATCGAAACATAATGCAGCTTTGCTTTCCTTACCCTTCTTTTCTCAGGGTGTGGAAACCTGGTTCCAGCACCCATCCATACTACTTCGGGTGAGACTTTGACTTGCGAAAGTAGGTCACTATTGAAAGGGCCAATAGTATAGGGGTTTGTTGGCAAACCCTGCACACCAAACCTGGGTCAGGATCCCTCAAGCCAAAAAATGGTTCCATTGCCGGGACCCGAAGAAGTCCTAGAAATGGGATCAGGCAATGGCATTGGAGATCTAACGCGGGGTTGAATGAGTGATACTCAGGTTGAAAGTGCAACACAGAGCGGTAAGTACTATCGAAATAGTCGAGAGGAGGATTGCTCTGCTCATAGTCTGCTGAGACCTACGCAAGGTACGACAACTACCTCGACGTCAGAACCTCGGGAAAATAAACCAAAGGAACCCATGGCGGCACACTTAAAGTTACATACCTTTAAAGGCGCAGCTGATGAGGACATGGAATGGTTTTGGTTCTTGGCCGACTCGGTATGGACGACGCAAGGGGTGGTAAGCGATACTATGAAGAGAACACAACTATCCCTAGCTTTCAAAGAAAGGGCGTTGGATTGGTATATGCGGTATATATCTCAAAACGGGAGCGCATCGCTTCAAGATATTAAGGATGCCCTAAAAAAATAATTCCAAAATCCAAAATCTTATTCCCAGCTGGTAGCAGAAGTAAAAGAATTCAAGCAAGGTACGTCTCAGTTGGTATGGGAGGCCGATCAACGGTTAAAGAAAGAAATTAGGGAAGGTGGGTTCAAGTACGATGATAGACGGCATGCGGAATGGTTCATCGCTATGCTACTACCTCACTTACGCATACCCATGGGCCACCAGAAATTCGAATCGCAGGAAAATGCCTTGGATGCTGCCATGAAACTTGAAGTCGTACCTAAGGACAACATGTGGGGAGGAGTGTAGCAAATTCAAGAGCAACTCAGGGCCATGCGCCTAGAAATATAGAGCTTACGGACGGAATGGGGAAAAGGAGTCAGCACGGACCTCTAGTGCAAAGATTGCTGGATAGTGGGACTGCATGATACAGCCCAGTGCCCTCAGATAAATGGGGGAAGCAAAAATGGTGTAGGTTCTGCCGATCTGTAGGGAACGATGAGCAGAATTGTCGCACATATGACTTGTTGGTAGATCGGGGAAACCTCTATAGGGTACAATCCGATCTTGCCTCTCCAAGATCTCCTGCGACCTTTGGTGGCTCTCCTGCGAGGGGTAGGGGGGGCTGGGAAGGAAGTGCAGGATGAGGAAGGGGCCAACTGATCTGTTATAATCATGGAGAGGTAGGGCACTTCGCCAGGGACTACCCGAATCCCACTAGGAAATCCTGTAAATATCGCCGGCAGCTGGACCATGAGATCGAATACTGTTCGATATTAATAACAAAAATAAAGGACAAACAACCTACCCCCACGCAAAAAGTACAGAGATTGAAAACTGAGCTGAGGAGTGAAGATCCAAGTATAAAATTCATAACGCACAGCATGGTCACCCAGGAAGCAAGGGAGGAGCTCGCTGCTAGAAAGGAACTGAATTCCAAGAAACAAGAGCCGTTGGAAGGTCTTGTGCAGCTGCGCCTCCAGAAAGAAGAGGAGCTTGAACCCTTTTTCAGGGCACGCTTGAAGCTACTGCGCAACCCACAAGTTGAAGAAAATATTCAAGTATTACTATAGGACTGCACAGCTTGGCCCAACATAATGACTGAGATTAAGGAAGTACGCAAAGTACACAGCTACAAGAGGCGCACTGGGAGAGAAATGCGATTGACTACGCAAATTGGCGACTATGAGATAGATCAGGTTATTCTCGATCTTGGATCATATGCGAACGTCTTACCAAAGAAAACATGGCAACGAATGGGAGAACCTAAGTTAGATTGGTCCACCATCCAGTTGCAAATGGAAAATCAACAGAAGATCATCCCTCTGGGAAGGTTTCCGAAAGTCGTGGTAGATATCGAAAGAGTAAAGGTCCTAGCTGCCTTTGAGGTAATAGATTGTGGAAGATACAGATCCCTATCCTGCACTCCTAGGAATAGACTAGGCTATCGATGTGGGGGGTGTCATTAACCTAAAAAAACGTAGCATGGTGTTTGAGAAAAATGGTACGTGCGTAATAGTACCACTGGATCCCGCTGAGGGTGTGCGGTATACAGAACCAGCATATGAAGAGGAGGAACTAGTTCACATCTACAAGGTGACGACATAGAATGAAGACCAGGGTGACCCTATGACAAGCGGAGTATGTGATTGGGAGAAGAACAGGGAGTACTTTGTTGATCCAGATGAAGAACTGGAGAGTTGGCAGACCTGGCTACACGATGTCTCAGCACTACAATGCCCTCGAGTCGCAAGGACCCTCTACTGCATTACTTCAGAGGTAAGAGAACTTCCCCACTTTGATGGGTCTAGTAATGTCCAGGAATTCTTAAGAACATTGGAGGCTAAGGTGCCAAAAGAATGACAGCTCTGGGCACTCAATCTGGCCCTGCGTGGAACACCTGCACGCTAGTGGGATACCCATAAGAAAGCATTTCCAGATTGGGAGACGTGTCAGGATACGATGGTGCTACGGTTCGCACCTCCTGTTGACGTGCGCACCAAGATATTCCTGGGGCCTGGGGATCCCTGCATGCATCTGCGTACTTGGAAAACTAAATGGACTGACTGAACCCTAGAAGAATGGATCCATATATTTGTGCATGCCTTGGGCCCTATCCATGTTGCTTGGTACTTAGATGTAGAGTTACATCAGCGGACCCGCCACTTGGAAATATTAAAAGAGGACTTTATTGGAACGTTCAGACTTATTGGAGGAACAAAGATGCTTGACGAAGCTCTACAAGACATTGATGCATTCATCTTTAAGAAGCCTCACCCATGCACCCCACCAGCTGCTCTGACATGGGAAGCCTAGATGCAAGACATAGTCAATTGCTAGAGCTTGGCGATTAACGAACAAGATGATAACCAGCGGAATATCTCTGTTCCGGAATCTGAAGGGGAACATACCGTTATCGGACCATCACTCTAGGATTTTGATGTAACGTAACCTCTTCGACTACATGAAGTTAATATTGGGACAGAAGAACATCCTAAGCTGGCTAAAATTGGGGACTATTGGGATGAAGGCACCATGGGCAAAATTGCCGAGATACTTACGGAGTACCAGGAATTATTCCCCACAAATTTTTCTAAGCTCAAAGGAATCACTGGGGACCTTGGAATTATGCACATCACTCTGAAGCCCGAGGCATGGCCCATCAAGAAGCGGCCTTATCGGTTGAATCATTAGTATAATCAAAAGGTCAAAGAAGAGTTGGACAAAATGCTGACCGCAGGTATCATTGAACCAGTTGAACAGTTAGATTGGGTAAGTCCAATGGTCGTCTAGGAGAAAAATAAAATGGGGGAAATACACATCTGTGTGGACCTACGAACGCTGAATGATACACGCATTCATGACCCCTTCCCTACACCCTTCTCCGATGATATCATTGATAGCGTGGGTGGCCAGGAGGCCTATTCCTTCAATAATGGATTCTCGAGATACCACCAGATCATAATTTCACCTAAGGATTGTAGTAAGACTACCTTTTCCATCGAATGGGGTTCCTTCTAGGATACAGTCATGCCCTTTGGTCTTAAGAACGCACCTGCTATATTTTCAAGGGTCGTAGTGGCTGTGTTCAAGAAGTTTATTCATAAGTTCCTGGAGGTTTACTTCGATGACTAGATGGTTTTTGGCTTGGTGGAAGAACATGTCTCGAACCTGCAATTAATCTTGGATGCATGTCGAAAGCACTAGATCTCCTTGAATATCAAAAATGCATCTTCTGTGTACCCTTTAGAATCTTGCTGGGACACATAGTCTATCGGCAAGGATTGATGGTTGATCCTATGAAGATAGCCTTGATTATCAACCTTGCAGCCCCCACAATGGAAAAACAGTTGCACTCTATTCTCGGTCACACAGGCTATTACAAAAAATTCATTCAAGGGTACACTCTGATCACAGCACCCATGGAACAACTACTAAAAAAAGAAGTCTCTTTTTTCTGGAATGATGAATGTTAGAAGAGCTTTGAACTGCTAAAAGAGAAGATGATTTTTGCATCCATACTGATATGCCCTGACTGGTCAAAGGAATTTCATGTACATGTCGATGCGTTAGGCATCGCCCTGGGCACAGTTCTCACTCAACCTGGTGAAGGAGATATTGATCACCTGATTGCATTTTCTAGTCGCAAACTCTCGAGCACCGAAATGAATTACTCTACCACTGAGCACGAAGGACTGGCTATGGTGTACGCACTACAAAAGTATCGACACTATTTTCTGGGTGGACACTTTAAGATGTTCACTCACCATTTGGCTTTGAAATACCTGGTCAAAAAGCCTGTGTTGGGGGGGAAGATTTGCCTCTGGCTGTTGCTATTTCAGGAGTATGATTTTGAGATCATCATTAAGCCTGGGAGGTTGAATGCAGGCCTAGACTATCTATCTCATATTGATACAGGGGATGAACCCACTAACTTGGACGAGGGCTTACCCAATGCACATCTGTTTACCATTAAGGTGGTTGATGCTCACTTTGCTGATATCATTGAGTTCCTTACTATAGGCATGGCCCCTACAACATATTTGGTACAACAAAATAAGGAGTTGGTTACCTGGGATGCAGACTTTACTATCATCGCAGGACAACTATACAAGCTAGGCGTCAATGAAATACTCTGTAGATATGCATTGGAACATGAACGGCCCACCGTCCTCGCAGAAGCACACAATGGAGTCGTAGGAGGCCACTATGCAGGTAGGGCTATGGCACAAAAGATTTTGAGGGCTGGCTTATGGTGGCCTACCCTACATCAGGATTCTTACACCTATTTCAGATCATGTGATACATGCCAGCGAACTAGCCGACCCTCACGACAAGATGACATGCCATTATAGCATCAAATGGCCCTACATGCTTTTGATAAATGGGCCATTGACTTTATCAGACCCATCAATCCACCAGGAAAGAAAATAGGTGCACGCTACATTGTCACTACCACTGAATACGTCACACGATGGGCTGAGGCACAAGCAATAAAATATTGTACTGTTGATACTACTGCTCACTTCATCTTTGAGAAGATTCTGATCAGATTTGGTTGCCGAAGATCCTAATGAGTGATAGAGGTACGAATTTTGTTAACCAAAAGATTCAAGCTTTGAATGAGGAATTCTAGATCCACCATGCCAAGAGAACACCATATCATCTCCAGGCCAATGGGGCGGTTGAAGCTTTTAACAAAATTTTGGAGCAGGCATTAACGAAGGTTTGTAATGTCGATCGTAGTGACTGGGATGTTCGCATCCCCTCTGTTCTATGCGCATACCGAACAAACTGTAAAAATTTGATAGGCAGGACACCCTTCCGAATGGTTTATGGCAAGGAGGTCATTATTCCCATAGAGTACGTTGTTCCTAGCCTATGCATCACAACATTCACGAATATGGTAGACTCTGATATCATAAAAGAGCGTTTCGCGCAAATGGTGACTCTAGAGGAAGAGCGGTTTATTGCTCAATTTCACCAGTAGGTTCAAAAGGCTCGAGATAAATCCTAGCATGATCGACACATCCACCAGAAGACATTCCTTGAAGGTGATCTCGTCCTTTTATCTGATAGCCAATTTTTGAAATACCCAGGAAAAGTCCAGCAACACTGGCTTTGTCCCTACACAGTTAAGGAGGTCACGAAGAGTGGAGCAGTCCAGTTAGCTGCCCTACGTGGTGACCTCATTCCTGGCTTTGTCAATGGTAGTTGACTCAAACCATACCAGGTTGCGGACTATGTGGTCGCACCAATGTAGTGACTCGGGATGAGTCACAAGATTGTGTTGGGGGACTATTGGAACGGGGTCTCCTAAAAAGCTGCAAAACTGGTCCATTTTGATTATTTTTTATTATATTTAGTCTAGCGCAGTATTTATGGGGCAGCTCAAAGCCCCGAATGCATTGTAATGGGTCAAAGGTAAACTAGGGGTCCGAAAACCATGGGTTGCTGACCATAGGAAAGTCGAGGCTAGATTGTTATAAATAGAGATGTATTTTGTATTGTAAAGGATAAGAATTGATGAATTATTGATGTGATATGTTGTTTAAGCTATCTATTTGGGTTTTGGGGAACGAACTCCTACTGGCTATGTGCACGGAGATCCTTGTCCAAGTATGTGCGGACCCTGCTGCTATGTGCGCAGGTTGGGAAGGGAATTGTAAGGAAAGATTAATGAATGAATGAATGCGAAGGATTATTCGAGATCTGATTCTGTGAATACTGTTGTATGAATTGCTGATAATTTCTGTGTTGTGTATTTTCTATCTTTTCACTACGAAGATCTGTGTAATGAATGCTTGGATCTAGATCTATTCTGCTTTGTTTATGTAATACTGTGTTGATGTTATAAAAAACATATAACTATAGATCTAGTGCAAGTGGATGCAAATAGATACATAATTAACCCTACGTAGAACAAGGTAATATGCGAATTACCGAAATATAATGTAGCTCTGCTTGCCTTACCCTTCCTTTCTCAAGGTGCGGAAACCTGATTCCAACACCCACCCATACTACTTCAGGTGATACTTTGACCTGCAAAAGCAGGTCATTGCCGAAAGGGCTAGTAGTATAGGGGTTTTTTGGAAAACCTTGCACACTGAACCTGGGTCAAGACCCCTCAAGCCAACAATGATGGAGAAATTAGGCCTAGAAATAAAAAAACCATTCAAAGACCTGTATTCTTTCGATTAAAGCAGAGTCAAGTGTTTGGGCCTAATCAAGGATTTATGTGTCAATCTTGCACAAATCCCGGCTAAGGGCCTGGTCATGGACATAATAGTAGCTGACATTCCCCCTAAGTATGGCATGCTTTTATCCAGATCTTGGGGAGCCAAGGTTCATTGAAACCTCCAACTTGACATGTCATATGCTACCATCCATGTTTTCAACCAAACAAGGATATTGTACTGGGAATCACACATGAAGTTTATGGTTAGCAACCAAGAAAGGCCAAACAACACACCTCTTTATTCCATCCATTCGGATCTTGACTCATTCATTTTATATAATGAAGAAGACATTGATGAAAATTTAAATGAAATTGAGATTGATCCGGACATGCCTCAACATTGAAACCAGGCACTGCATGAAGAACCCAACAACCAAAACTGTAGCAGCGAGGTACAACAACAACATGATGGTAAAGTAGAACTTAATTTTCTCCAAACTGAAAATAAAATTTCAAAACAAAAACCAAGCTTAGAATCTAAACAAGGTTGCTCACATGAAGAACAAACATCACAGACAAAACCATCCCCTTCTGCCAATATGCTGAAATACTTTCATAAAACAGAGTTTTCTAGGAACCTGAATCAGAGGAATCTTAAGGTCTTGCCATACATAGAAAACTCATCATCAAAGGGCTTTGTCACTTTAGAAGAGTTTTTGAATCCAAAAAATTTCACTAGGGACCCTAAAAGAGTATCTACCAAGACTGCTATAGAGGATTATAATGTCGGCAGCCTATAAAGACCCAAAATGATTAAGTTATCCAAGACTTTACCACTTCACACAAAATAGAAATATATAAGATTGTGCAAAGAGTTTCAAGATGCTTATGTATATGGAGATGAAAGCTTAAATCCTTTTGACACAAACATTATTCAAAGAAAGTTTCCTTTCAAGAGGGACCAAGAAAATTTTGAGAAAATTGTGTCACTAACAAAGAAAACAAAAGGTTATAGGCTATGTGTAGACTTTAGGTACCTAGACAAACCCTCCCTAAAGAAAAAATACCCTTTTCCGAAGATAAATCATACTTTACAAAGGGTAGGAGTTTCTAACAAGATATCATTGCTTGGTAGTGTTTCTGGTGACAATCAGGTGGTAACACTTCCAATTAATAAGCATAAAGCCACTTTCAAAGCACCTTGGGGCACCTACATGTTTGATCAAATGCCTTCTGGGATAGGGAGTGCAAAAGCTACTTTCCAAAGGAATATGGCTCCTGATTTGAGTTACTTCACTATGATATACATTGATGACATCCTTGTTTGTTTGAAAACTAAGGAAGAATACCTTTTTCACCTAAGAAGGATCTTTAACAGTAGCAAAGTTTGGAAGCAAGATTCAAGAATAAAATGCAAAGGAGAGCATGGCATGTTTGAAAATGTTTGGAAAAATTCTTACACCATGCACTCAAATGGAGGTAACAATGTTTTATGTTTGCAAGATCTAAATGGAGAGGAGTTAGTTGGATATCCTGTCAAGGGCAGGATGCTCAAACACCATCATTGTCAAGAATCCTAGCTTGAAGCTTTCATCCATTGTACGTAACATTGCATGATGAGAGTTTTAGTGTCCCGTGATTTGGCAAATTGGTAGACCAAATGGCAGGGTAACATGGAACCAAGCTTTGGAGTCCGAGGACCTAGCCTTCTTGGACTCGGATAGGGATCTCTCTATTGGGTGCAAAGGATGTGTTATTTTTGCTCTAGGGTTTGATTTTAGGCTAGTTATTAGGTGTAGGGTTTTTTATTATTTTGGATGGGTAAGATGGTCAAATGTAATAAGAGGAGTGAGAAGTTGTCAAAGCCATTGGGCTATGGAGTCAAGTGAAAGTCAAGAGTGTCTAAAGGATGAAACAGAGTGTGTTGCAGGGTCGATTTAGCAAGGTGAATGGATCCTTAAGGTGATGTATGATGGTGTAATGAACATTAAGTTAGGGAAAAGACTAATAGGTCTTACACATATATAGTTTGAAGCATAACTCATGAGGTGGGGAAAACCATTGATTTCTATGAACAATACTCAAACTGATAAACATATAAGATGAACATTCCAGTGAACATAGAAGCATTAGAACTCCTAACTTTAGAAATTGTTAGTCATCAATATTTTTCACCTGTTGTTGATGACTAGATTCCTTAGCTGAGTTTTCTAGAAGCTAATCTCAATATGTCAATTTTTCATCTAGAAAACTGTTGGGAGGATTAATAAATCTTGCGGACAAGATCGATCTACCTAGTACCAAAAGGTAATCTAGCAACAAACAACCAAATAAACCTTTCTCTCTCTAAACATATATGATTTATAAAAGAATTCTATAAAGGTGTTTAAGAACTTACCGAAGATCCAATGCTCGTTTGAAGTCGTTGTCCCTCGTGCACTTTAAGGAGTTATCTTTGTAAACCTACAGTCACAAACAAGCAAACATTAAATAGCACCTGAATAGTAAACATCATAAATCATGCTTATCATGGTGATCAAGGAATCCATGAAATAAATAGTTAACTAACAGCTTATTGAGAAAAATGAATTCATTTGTATTAACTTTAAAAGAAGGAAAACCTTACAACCTTAGCCTTGATGTTGAACAGGCCTTCCCTGTTGGGTATGTGTTATATTCTTTCCACGATTGGCCCCACGCGCTGTATGTTGCGTCGGGCGTAGCTGGGGGGTCACGAGGGGCGAAGCAGTCCCCATCGTTGGGGTCCGGGGCAGCGCCCTAGCCAAAATTTGTTTTTTGTGCGGACCCACTCATAGGCGGATCCGCCCATGGTTTTTTGCATGGTTTTGCACATGGTTTTGGGGTTCGATGGTTTTCGGCCCCTGGTATTTTTTGTATATCTGGTCAAGGGAACTAGGGTTATGTTCTAATCCAGGGTTAATGGATTGGGGTTTATGTATGCTCCGGCATGTATATATATGTGTTGTAACACTAAAAGGAATATAATGAAAAATCAAGCTGGTCGTCCCGATTTGGGATCCAGGGAAAAATCTCTGTGTTTATCTATTTTATGTTTTATGCTCTTGCTATTGTTTATTTTCTGTTATAAGAATCGTGTGTAAATATTTCTGTTCAGGGTTAAAACCTACATTTGGTATCGGAGCTATTTCGGCTTCAAGGGGACGCCTTTGTTGTTGAGGGTTTTTTTGCTCGGGCCTGTGGTAGACCCTGTGCAGTGGGAGATCTGCGGGATCGATTCTTGCGGTGAAAGAATATGGCGAGCGGCGGAAAGATAGAGATCGAGAAATTTAATGGTCAGAGTTTTGAGTTGTGGAAGCTCAAGATGGAGGATCTGCTGGTGGATAAAGATCAGTGGATCGTGGTAGATCCAGGTACTAAACCAACGGCAATGTCAGATGAAGACTGGAAGAAACTGGATCGGAAGGCCAAGAGCACAATATGGTTGTGTGTGTCAGATTCAGTATTGTTGAATGTATCTGGGGAAGCTACGGCGAAGAATTTGTGGGAAAAACTTGGTACTTTGTACCAATCTAAGTCTCTGGTGAATAAGTTGTTCCTACGGAAAAAGTTGTATAACCTGAGGATGAAGGATGGAGACTCGGTGACAGAGCATCTGAACGCCTTCAATACTGTGGTAAGTCAGCTGTCATCTGTTGATATTAAAATCTCAGATGAAGATAAGTGCATCAGCTTGTTGTGTTCTCTACCAGATTCATGGGACAGTATGGTTATTGCAATAGGTAGCAATACAACTACCTTGAATTTTGATGACATTGTCTCAGCCTTGCTGTCGGAGGAAATGAGACGGAGAAATATGGAGGGTCAGACTGGAGATGCCTTATCTGTACGAGGAAGGTCCCAGAACAGAAACAAGAATAAGGTTTCGAGTGGGAGATCTAAATCTAGAGGGAGATCTAAATCTCCTGGAAAGTTTGTAAAGGTGTGCTGGAAATGCGGAAAGGAAGAGCACTATAAAAAGGAATGCAGATCTAAAGCTCCCGAGAAAGGAAAGGGATCTGATGAAGGTCCTTCTGCAGAGGCAAAAACCACCTCGGATGAAGGTGGGGATGTGTATTTGGCTTCTTCTTCAAATACACATGTAGATCATGAGTCATGGTTGATCGACTCAGGTGCATCCTTTCACTTCACTCCCCATAGGGAGTGGTTCTGCGAGTATGAGAAATATGATGGTGGTGATGTCTTCCTAGGGGATGATAGGAAGGCCAGAATCGTCGGATGTGGAAAGGTCAAGCTGAAGCTGCAAGGTGGAAGGATTAGAACACTTCTTCATGTTCTGCATATTCCTGCATTGGCCAGAAATATTGTTTCTGTAAGCAAGATGGATGATGCAGGTGTAAAAACAATGTTCGAGAAAGATGCCCGCAAGATGGTTCGGGGAGCACTGGTATTAATGCAGGGAGTTCGGATTGGAACTCTGTACAAGAGTTGGGGGAAGGTAGTACTCGTTATTGAACGCGGGCTCAGCCTGCGGGTTCCTAAAAGTGGGACGGAAATCCTAGCTGTCTCTGGAGAAAAGACCATGCTATGGCATCAAAGGCTTGGACATATTGGAGAGAAGGGCCTTCAGATACTGCATAGAGATGGTATGGTGGAAGGTATGTCTAATTGTTCTCTGGATTTCGATTTCTGTGAACATTGTGTATATGGGAAGCAGAATCGGGTGAGTTTTCCTTCTGGTGCTAAGAGGGCGAACAAGATATTAGAACTTGTGCACAGTGATGTGTTTGGGCCTGTGTCAATGTTTTTGGTCTTTTGTGAGGATTATGTTTGCAGGAAAAATGCCTAGAAAGCTAGTGGAAATGAGCTGATGATTACAAACAGAGTTAAACCTAATTGATGGATAACAAATGGCAAATGCAATTGGAAATACTGAAGTTGGATCTAAACTATGACTAAATAAAAGCAAAGCTTGATAATGACTTTCAAACAAATGATTCAAAACACAAACTAAACTTGAGAAATGATCACTAAGACAACTAACTTACAATGATGCAATACTTTGTCCTTGATTAGAGATTTGAAACATATTTAGAGGAAAAACATTGTTATCATCATAAGATCTTCTATTCTAGAACTAGTTCCTATCTCTATTTTGCAATTTAATTGAATGTCACAAAACCTTTCCTCAAGAGTTATTGATTTTATTGATTTCTTTCCAAAGTAGTCTTTGAGGAATAGCTCTGTTTATAAAATGATGAGGAAATTGCAGAGGTACTTCAGGCCTTAAAATGATGTTGTCTTCTGTTCCTATGGTTATAGATCAATTATAGATTTTAGAACACGAAGAGGTTTGTGAATAATGAAGGCTGTCTTGTTAATCCTAAAAACTGAAGTAATCTATTGTGCAATGGATGACAATTTGAATATGAAGTGCAAGTGCAATGAGTTAATCTAAAAATGAACTTAAGATGCCACTAATCTAAAACAATGCTGAACTATAAGTCATCATCAAACTCGAAACAAAGTAATTGAACATGAATTAAATGCAATGAAACTCCGGAGCATTCTAACTATGCTAACATGCATTATTCTATGAAGTTACACAATCTGTTTGTTCATCATTAGTGATATTTTGGAAGAGTTCCTTCTTTTGGAAGAGGTAGAACAATTATGACTGTGTAATTAGATGCAAATGCAAATATAAAGGACTGAAAGCGAATGAAAAACTAAGATATCATATCCATACCCTACTCGTCATTATGATGTCTTGGGCAAGCGTTTAAGAGCAAGAATAGAGATGATACTTAGTACAAACACACAACTAAATCATTCATTATCACGGTCATGTCTTGAACTTCTTAAGAATTTATTGGAAGAGTTTCTTCTTGTGGAAGAGTGATTAGAACAAGTGTAACTGTGATAGTGAATAGTAAAAACTACAACTAAATCCTACAGTACCATAGCTATTCATCATTCATCATTATAATCTTTTGGAAGAGTGTCTTCTTGTGGAAGAGTTAGAATGAATGTAACTACAGTAGCTAGTTAAAACAACTATAAATTCAACTCCTAATCCTACAATACTATAGTCATTCAACATTCATCATTATAGTCTTTTGGAAGAGCATCTTCTTGTGGAAGAGTTAGAATGAGTACGACTACAGTAGCTAATTAAAACAACTATTAATTCAAATGCAAAACGTAAAGGCAGCTAGGAAACTTATCTAATTTACGCAAAATAAATATGTGCAAGAGGCAGGGGCCCTCTACCACCTGACGGCATTCAACTCCAAATTAAATCACGCTTTCAAAACGACACGGTCTGCTCCATTAAAGATGAAATAGTTTGAACATAACACTCTGCGTCTTCAGGAATGTAGCATAGAGTCTAAACAAAATCTAGCATCAAATCTAACATAAAATCTCTAACATAGCTCTCGGTCTCCCGAGTGTTTATAAAGCAAATGCACATAACAATACTTGCAACAATTCAGGAACACTGTCTTTCCTTATCGGAATCACGTTAGGACTCTTTGAAGTGGCCGCGTGAAGAGGAAAAGACATCTGGACTGAGACAGTCCTAATAGAAGTCTTCCTTCCTAAATGTGTTCCCACGTTCAAAACCATACCCAGAATTCGTTTCTTCCTCCATGATGAGCAACGAACCATGTAGACATGACGTGGATCATGCCCATATGCAGTTTTTCTCAAGAGGCCACCTGGAACATACTCAAACATGAAGGCAGCTGCAGAATTGCCGGTTAGCTACGGAATGTCTGCATTCTGCAGCTAGTTCCGGTCAAAATGCTTTACAATGGAAAAAATCACAAAATTTAACAAGTCAGTCATGTAAATCATTCTAGAAGTAATTTTAAGTATATTCATTGATCAATTGGGTCTAAGATAGCAATGGACAAGGGAAAATGAGGTAAAATGAAGTGAAGGAAAGCACAATTTTGAGGCTCAACATACCCCCACTGCTGTCTCTTTGCATGTCCTCATGCAAATTATCTTATGAATTTAGAGGCTTCTGCAAGGACATCTAGTCCTCTCCTTGTCCTTTGTCTAGAAGCTAGAGATCTTCTGGGTTTTCTGATAACAAGTTTGAACCTTAGGTTGGTGAGTGCCCTGATTAGCTTTTTGTTCCTTGTCTTCAACTTCTCATTGGTCCTCTCCACTTTGTCTATATGTAGGGATAAGGTTGAGTTCATATCAGTTTTGAGCTTGACTTGATCCTTGAGAATTTCATTCTCATTTTTGATGTGTCTATTCAGTAATTCTAACTCATACCTATCCCTTCTTAATATATCTATTTCAGACAGTGGAGGACTGGGGGTTCTCTCTCTGCTTTCTGAAGCTCTCCTCTCCAAAGTTTCCACATAGTCATAAATTTCCTGTTGAGCAGGGTCAATTTCAGGGGTTCCTTCATAAAATTCCTCTTCAACATCTTCTTCCATGGATGTTTCCTCGTCTTCTATATCAATTACCCCTGTTTTTTTTATTAGTGTTTTCTTCAGTTTCCCTTTGAGTCTGTGGCTTCTCCTAGGCTGAGAAGATCCTTCTCCTTTCTCCATGGCAGATTTCTTGATTACCTTTCCTTCCCTAAGTTGCCTCTTGATTTGGGTAAACTTCTCTAAAATGATTTCCTCACTGCTCTCTTGGAATGGTTTGTCAATTTCAACTTTTGAGGTCCTCCATTTCCTACTTCTCTTTGTAGGCTGTGGTTCAGGTGATGGTTCTTTTGCTTCTTCAAAATGATTTCTTATTAAGAAATCGTCCCATGTATCATTTGTTTTAGTTAGATGATGTTCAATCAGAATTTTGACCAAACCATGATGATATAGGGTTGTCTCTAAAAAATGAACCCTTCTTTGAACACAGGAAGCCATCTTCTTCAGAATTTGAAGCAAGAAATATGGTAGGTTTAAGTCTTCCCCCAGGAAATGCATCATTAGTCTAATGTGGTAGACATAAAATGTTCCATATCTACCCTCACATGTAATAAATTTTTGCAGAAGAAGTAGTATGTTTCTCCATTTGTTTTTCAATGCAGAACTGGGAATTCCTTTCTTAAATACACTGACATCCATACTTGGTGATTTTAAAATTTGTTTCCAGGAGTCATTGTGGAATTCTCTATTTTTAAACCATCTCTCTCCAGTTCTGAGCAATCCTGTAGCCTCTGCAATGAAAACTTCAGTGACAGTAAATTTTACATCTCCTACTTCAACTTCGGTTCCTTGAAATGATCTTGCAAATGTTTTAGTGACTTCCTTGTGAAAGCCATTAAATTTTTCCAAAAATTGAAGCCATCCTATTTGTTGTAACATTTCTTTGCATTGTGGGTAGCCTTCTAAATATTTTGAACCCACTGGTTCAGTCCTTACGATGAAACCCATGATTTTTTTCTTCAATGTTCAAATTAACACTCTTCTACCCACAAAAACAATGACTTTCACTTTCGGATTGAAATGGCTTTAAGTTCTGAATGGAAATGGTTTCAATTTTGGAATAACATACCTCTGATTTATAGTGGCAACAGCTTCAAAACCTCAGGCTGATATGCCTCTGTTGACAATTGAACTTTGGATTGATACGTCTCTGTTTGACAGTGACAACTGGCTTCAACTTCTTCACTTCAATACCTTTGGCTCTTGGTAGCAAATGGTTTCAAATTCAACACTGCAACACCTCTGTCTCCTAGTGACAAAAGACTTCAAACTCCACACTGCTACACTTCTGTGTTTATAGTAAGAATGCTCAAACTCTGCCCACAGTGATACTTTGTATACCCACGGAATCAAATGGCTTCAAATTCTCACGCTGTTATGCTTCCAAATTTACCCTTTTGCTCTGCTCTGAGTTTACAATGCTCAACGTTATTCAAACTGATATCCTTTGGCTCTGCTCTCAGTGATAATAATATCTTTGTCTTCGGAATGGAATGCCGGCTACGGAATGAAGTTATGGCAGTGGTCACGGAATGAAGTAGTGGAGTGAGGTGGAGGGAATGTATTAATGATTGAAGAGACGGCGGAGGATTTTACGACGACAGAGGAAATCATCATTGAATGATTTGGTTAAGAGACGTGGAGAATTCAAATACCTCGGCCATTTTTTTAACCGCTTAAATGATATCGGATATGAAATTTGAAATGGAAGATTTTAATCCAAAGTCTGTAGAGGGTTTGTTGGTGTTGATCAATAAAAACAATTAAAACAACCTTTTCAAACAATCCATAACTAAACTATGCTAAACTTTTATGAAATGCCATTATAATTTAAACTTGTTACCTTTGCCTTTCATTTGATTTTTTTTTAGCCTTTGTCTTCTTGTTCACCTTTGGAGGAGTCTTCATAATTTTCTTGATGCTTTTGATTCATGGATACACTGGGTCATTTTGTTGCAATTCTGATGTCTGCTGGTTGATGCCTTCAGGGTTTGTAGCTGCGGAAAGACTGTCTGGCTGCAGAAAGGCTGATCAGCTGCAGAATGTCCACTGAGCTGCAGAATGTTCCTGTAGAGCACTTTAATCATGAAAATGGAGTGTTTTTGGAATATGGGTGAAATGTTATGTGGTATGAATGAAAATGGATAATGGATTATGATATGTATGAAGTGGATAATGAAATGGAATGGGTTCAGTTCACGAAATGGAGTGAAAGAATCATAAGGACTGTACTGCAATTCAGGACATGTTTTATTCACTTACAACAAGATATCAAATTTTGTATTTTGACATGAAAATGAGATGGATGGAAGATGGAATGAGATGAATGAAATGTGGAATGGAGTGAAATATGAATGATGGATGAGATGGAGTATGGATGAATAAGTGAATGGAGTGAGATGAAATGAATCATAAGCACTATGGAACTGAACTTATGATTTTTATAACAGCTGCTTATAAAAACAAAAATGGGAAAAGTTAGAGTGTTAGAGAGACTCTGATTTTCACCCTATCTTTTCTGTATAAACATGCCAATCAATGATTGGTTTTCATGTTTATACCTTTATTTTTATTTTTATTTTTTTTTTATTTTTTTTTTTTTTTCAAAATAAGAACTGCTTCAGAAAATTTAATCAAGTTGATGAAGAAGAGAGACTCTTCTTCATTAACTTCACATCATTACTTCCTTGGAACTTCTTGACAAACTCTTCCCTTGAGAGTGGCTTGTGGTAAAGCTTCAGTCTATGACCATTCACAAGAAAAGTGACATTTTCTTCATCTATAGTTCTGATTTTGACTGCCCCATTGTCAAAAATTTCAACAATTTCATATGGTCCAAGCCAATGTGTCTGAAATTTTCCTTGAAAATCCTTGAATTTTGAATCAAACAAGAGAGCCCAGTCACCCTCTTTGAATTTCTTCTCCTTGATGTACTTTTCATGCCATCTAGCCCTTTGCTGTTGGACTAGACTTGTTTTCTGAACTGCATCTTGTCTGATCTCATCCAATTCATTAATTTGCTCCAGTCTATGCTTTTGTGCCTCCGTTAGATCAAGTCCTAGCTGAACTGCCATCTCGAATGTTTGAATTTGGAACTCTATAGGAAACAAAACTTGCTTTCCATAAACAAGCTCATAAGGAGTATGGCCTGTTGTGTTTCTCCATGTAGTTCTATAGGCCCACAAGGCTTCATGAAGCCTATCTACCCAATCTCTTCTATGTAGATGAACAGTCTTTGTTAGGATTCCTTCAATGACCTTATTAGTGGATTCCACTTGACCATTTGCTTGTGGATGATAAGGAGTAGATGTTCTATGTCTGATTTTATACTTCTCCATCATTTG